>VUQH01080235.1:0-14771 GCA_015106775.1 Etroplus canarensis | reverse complement strand
GTTTACACATTTGCCTTACAAGTAAAATGTTCCTGGTTTGATTCCAGATGGGGTCACAAGTCTCTCTCACCATGAAGGGTTGCGTCAGGAAGGGCATCTGGTGTTAAACCTCTGCCAAATTACTGATGCGGATTAATCTGCTGTGGCGACACCTTAGGAGCAGCCTAAGGTACATAAAATTCCATAACAAAGCCCAGCTAATCACACAATTTTAACTTTGATTATTGGTATTACAGTAGTGTTTGACCAAAATTATATGTCATTTTATTTGTTTTTACACATGTAAATATGTACTAAAAATCCCCCCAAGTACACAAGATCTCATGCAAACTTAAGGTTACAAACTGTATTTTAATTATTTTAATTATAATTCAAGGTGGGGGGTCAATAACTGAATGGATGTTTAAAGGTTAAAGAGATGTCAAATTAGAAAACAAAAATAAATGAATAAATAAATAAGATTTTCAGTTATCAGATTCTACAATTAAGATGTGTTCAATGTGGCACACAAGAAAGACAACTTTTAAAAACATGAGTAAGAATTGCTGCATAGACTTAAAGATCTCTTTCTTTTTAGATGTATGTAGATAGTTTCAAATGTATTATTTTGTCAGCACTTTGGGCTGTAATATTGAAAGCTCATGCACAGAAAGCCATTACTAATCAAAGCTGAACCTCCATCACAATTTAGTCCTATACTACATTAGATCCTTTGTCATGCAACATCTGTCACCTGACAAAATTCAACACCTGTAATATATTCAGCTTCTCTCATTCTGGTTTGTTTCGGCTGAAGAAGCTTAATCCCTGGAAGTGACTCAGGAGAAGAAAAAGCTTCCCGAGTTTTCACAAGATAGATAAAAAACAACAGCTTCAAGTGCACTTTGAAATGGCACTCAAGCGACTCCTCCTACTGTCTGAAGCAGTGTTGTGTGAGTGAGGAATGACTGACTAGAATGCTAGAGATTAAAACTGACAAAAGACCCGGCAAAACAGGGTGGCACATGCAAAGAGAAAGGGGATTTTTCTTTTTTTTTTTACAACCTTTACTGCACTCAACTAGAAAACATAACTGTTTGCTGTAGCAAACACTCGGTGCACTTGAATTATGCCCGCTAAGGATTTGTGGACGTTTTCAATAATTACCCATTTTTCATCTCCCATTGCCCCCCAACCCCTTCTGAATCTTTTAATTTACACCAACCATTCTTGCAAAATGGGGAGTTAAGAAAATGAAAAATCAGGTAGTCATTAGTCAAAGCAGCCATCCATTCAACAGGTAAATATGACCATCACTCATATAGTCAATATTAGCTCATAATACTGCTAGCCTCTGCAATTTATCCCTGTAGCTCATACTGCCCTCTGGTAAACAATGAACCACACACAGGCATGAGAGGGCAGCACCATTTACACACACGTAAGAAAATAAAAATACACAAATGCATTATCAGTAACCCATTGCAAAAGCCCATTTATGCTCACATTCCACTCAGTTAAAAAAAGGTCACTGTGAGTGAAATAGTTATTAAAAATAAAGAGAGTTAAAAAGTAGCTTCATTTCTGCCGGACATGATATTCTGCTTCACCGAAACACTCTTCTGCTGGGAACATCTGCATTAAAAAGGATAGGCGGTGTTATTGTGCACTTATAGCTGTGCGCCAGAGGCACTTGTGCTTAGCCGGTTATAGCAAGGAATTCAGTGGAAGCCGTCAGGAGATGGAAATCAAATAATGAATGCATTTTACATCCTGACTCATTTAATTTTCTCCCTGGCTCAGGGAGACTGAGTTTTTGTCTGAAGGCCGGTTGTGATTTCCTTTTTCATGTAAAATGCTGTGGAACATTAAAGTGCATAAATAAATACACACACAGACACATCCGCTGATACACATTCATACTCACTCCCAAATAAAAGTCTGTACATCACAGCACATCTGCTCACAGAGCTGATTTGGATGAGCTCCCCCAAAGAATATAGCATTATTAGGGGGAATCAAAAGTGAAAATATCACCATACATGGTAGCGGCTTGGAGAACCCCCAATAGAGCTTTGGACACAATATGAAATCATTAATCACAATGGCATTTTTCCAAATCAAGCACTTATTGAAAAGTGCCTAAATGAATATATTTGCAGGTATATTGATAGCATGATATGCAAAGGGAGCGATCAGAATTTGAAGTGTGCCTATAAAGTATGTCTACTTTGCCACTCCACCTTGCAAAATAACACACCATCAAGCTAGACGCTTCCAGCAGCAGTAAGAGTTGTTTGCTTGAAATTAAATGAAGCCCAGTGGGGGAACACGAGCAACAATAGCCATGATGATAAACAGGGAACATAACAAGGAGTTCAAACTGCATCAAATTAAATCCTGAAGGTGTCACAGCCCTGCCTATATACTCAATGTGTAACTCAGTTCTTTGGCTGAGATACAATTTGAAGAGTACTGGATGATAAGGTATATTTGCCAGAGTATCTTATTTTTTTACTTTTAATGCTGTTGCTAGACTGCCGGTAGCAGAGAGAAGTGAAAAAAATGAGGCCAGTGCCTATGAAGAGAGCTGATAAGACCTAAGGTTGCTGCAGTTCATGCTCAACACTTGGACAAACGCAAGTAAGCAATATTTATTTATATAGTGCAGACAGGAGTCAAAAGGTGCTGTACAGAAAATCCAAAGCAATAAAAAATTGAATAAACAAGAAAAATAAGAAATGAAATGCAAGAATTTAAAATGTGAAGAACATAGAAAAATGATGCACGTTGTCTAATAAGAAAAAGCTGCACAATAAACAAAAACTGGGGTTAAGAGCAGTACTAGACTTAAAAGACAATAATGTACATAGCATAAAAGTAGAACAGATGCAAACATGTTACTGAACTATCAGAGTAAACACGTCAAGAGATAAATGGAGACGTCTTCGGCTTACTTTTAAGAGTCCGAAGAATCAGCAAACTTCACAAGTGCACTCAGAATACTTTAATGGTAGCGCGCTATGGCCTCAAAAGCTCATGACCTGGCGTCTTGAGGTGTTTGTGCAGAACAAACTATACTTTTAAATGGTTCAACCTAACTGAGCGAACTTTAGGGTCTGATCATGCAATGGAAAGGGAGCCTAATGAGTCAAGTTTATTCACACCTCCATGTTATATCAATATTCAAAGCAAAGGTGAGAGATAGTGACTTTAAAGGCTTTGTTCAGACTGCAAGCAAAACATTTTTTCTACAATCTGATCTTCAGGACAGACAGGTGTTGTCTCACTACTACTCACAATGCTACAACTACTACACAGGATTTGTCACATATGGTTGAGCCGAAAGCCCCACCACCACCCTGTCATGAAATTTTAACACAATAGGCGTTTTTACGGGTGTGTGTGTGTGTGTGTGTTTTTAAATTTAGTGTTAATGTTTTGATATTATTAGAATCCTTTTAGAGAAAACCCATGGCAGAACTACAACAGCAAAACAGTTGAAATGTGTTTTCCAGGTAAAAAAGCATTTTGCAACTCATTTTGGGGCAAAACTAGCAAACATTTTAAAGCATGTGTATATAAAAACCTGTCAAATCTCATAAAGAACTGTTTTTATGTCCTTGTGACTACTGACACTTAAGTTCATTTCTATTATGCTTCAAAATAAGTACAAAGGGGCCTTTCAAGATGGCTGCCAAGTTCCAAACCTGTTTCTTGAACAAATTTGGCATCATAGTATCAAAGACATGGAAAATGACACTTTGAAATAATGCTGTGTATTTATTTTATATACATATTATACATTTTATATACATATATATTTTATCAGAGTGAACTTTTAAGATTAAAAACTCTTGCAAGAATGTCCTGAGCTGTCAGAGGCAGCATTAACATAGCAGGAAACTTGCACAAGTGCAGGGAGAACATGCAAACTCCAAGCTGAAAGGCCCTACCTGGGTTTGGACCGTCTTGAGAAACTCAGTTTTTATAAGGATTCAAGTGCAGGGTGTGGGAGGCAAGGATAGGAGCACAAAAAAAATTATTCTCAACACTGGCAAATGCCAGAGAATCCAGAAAAAAATCACACAAGAAAAATCACAAGGGATAAATTACAATGATAACTCAGCTATGAGGGACAATGTGCCAGAGAAAAGACAGAGTTATATAAATATTTACACAGAGACCGATTACTGATGATGACAGTAGGGCAAGGAACACAATCAGAGAATCAAGGAAGACGGTGACAGTAAGTAACATACAAAAGAAGAATCAAAAGAAAAGAACAAAGGAAAACTAACCTTCAAATTCAAACAGAAAGTAACCCAAAAAAACACACAGAATGTGACAGATGAGGGGGACACTGGAGGATGGGGCATAAACAGAAGGGAGACAATGATGGAGCAACAGATAAACCCTGTGGGAAGTAAAAACTAAAGAAATGATTATATTAACTCAAACTAACAACTGTGTCTTGATAAAATCCAAGAATTAAACACGAACAATATGGCAGTCTAAACTGGAACCCAACCCCTTTCAGAAACTAAACATAGGCCATTAGTCAAAAAAATCAAAATCGAAGTGGAAAACTCTGACGATAATCAAAAACCTAAAACATGAAAATGATAGTAAAACTCAAAACCAAATGCATCAACTGAAACTATGACATGTTAAACTGACTCAGTAGAGACTGTGCTGCTGTGATCCAGATGACAGTTGACTTCTGAGAACTGGAGGGAAAACAGAACTTTTCAGAAACAGCGATTTTCTCATCCAGTCCAATCTTTTATTATAAAACAACTTTAGCACCTGGGTCCTCTCCACTACAGATGTCTTGACTGATGACTACAAATAATCAGTATCCACTTCCTCTCAATCAGTTGTGCTCATAATCCAACTGTACAGAGACAAAAATAAACTGAAAATGCAGCCAGGGTGAGTCTGAGTTCTGTCCTGCCAAAGCTCCAGAACATGTATGATGAGACCATCTGACTTCTTGAAGCGGAACATAATTGGATTCTCCTTTTTTTCAACAATTTTACTAGTTTCCTTCATTAGTTCTTTCTCTTAACTTTCTCCCTCTCACTTTGACTGCCATCCTCGCTTAGCTTCTCACTGTCTTGTTATTCTCTGCAGTTCCCCCCCTTTGTTTTCTCCCCTTCCGTATATCACTGATGCTCTGCTTCACTGCCATCTTTAAGTTAATCTCTTATTTTCTGCATTTTGAACTCCTCCTTCACTCTTTCCTCTCATTCGCTGTCCCTCTCTCCTTCATTCACTCTGAAACAATCCTTCACAAGCCTCTGGCATTCACGCAGTAGAAAATCTCATGGTACACCGATTACGCAACACACCTGCCCCTATTTGAAAGCACAGGCTGCTTCAGTGTAGTGTCAAAGCGCTACTAAAGAACTTAAGAAAATTATAATAATAATAAAAAACTAACTAAGCGCTTTTTGCTTCTGTTCAGCAATTGTGTCCCCTATGAGCCTGTCAATAAAATCCCTCAATGAATGATGAGCTTTAACTGCCAGTTAGCAAATTGGTCATTTTTCAATGCCTTGTTTCAAGGTTCACTAATCATATACACCGTACAACCTATCAGCAGGGCCCCTCTGCCCTTACCCAAGGTGACTTATGTTTTGATTTACTGCAATCAATACCTCATCAGAATTATTCACCCCCTTTGACAAACAAATCAATGCATGTTCTTTAGCCTCATGCCAAAGTAAGTGCCTTGTAGGAGCATGCTGTAATGCAGAGTCCTAAAAAGGTGTGCTGGACTCATTTAGTATCCTCTTTTGCATAATAAGTTTAAGAGAAGTAATAAAGACGAGGAGCAATAACAGCCACAGCAATTTTGTTAACAGTTTGCGCAGGAGTACTCCAGGAACCAGAAGCTCAATAAAAGTTTAGCACAGATGTCTTTGTTTATAGTGTTTTTTATAGCAACAGGTAGCACAGTGGCTCAATGGTTAGCGCTGTTGCCTCACAGCAGGTCCCTCTGTGTGGAGTTTGCATGGTCCCCCCGTGCTTGGACAGGTTTGCCCTGGGAGTTCTGGTATATCTTGCCATCAAAAAGATGTTATGTTCATGCTTCTAGCATACTCTTGCAAAAGAGATCAAACTTAATTTTAAGAGTTTATGTCCTAATTTAAATAAAGGTTTGTTTTATTAAAGGGTCTCTTTTTTTATTGTTTGTTTTTAGGTGAATAGTACACACAACCTTTGCTTAAATATTTCAATGATCATGCAAAGTGTATTTAGCAACGGTTTTTCGGATTATATTTTTAAGTTTTACATCAGTTTGAGTAAATGTAGTCGGCAATTCTCTTTGCTCTTATTTTGAAAGTTTAGTTACTCCTAACAAGCAAGTTCCAGCTCTTCCCATCTCACACATAGATTAAAAATGGGCATAGCTCTCAGATATGAAAAGCGAAGCCAATGCAGAGGTATTTTAACTTGCATTCTTCATTAGAAAGAATGTAGACTCAAGGTACTTATAAGTGGTTGCATAAAAATCCAGTTACATAGAATATTATGGAAAATTATGGAGAAAGTCAAGTCAGGAGGATAATGCAAGGTATGCTTACCAGCAAGCCTACCATATAACTGTACAGTATCCCTCATGTTTTTAAACAGATTCACTCCTCATTCTTCACATCTGGTTTTGAAAAAAAAAATAGTCTCAACAGAAGCACTCAGCTTGAGGCTTCACAATGAGCCTTCACCAACCAGTGGGTGACATCTTTTATATACACTACAATTTTGTGTTTTCCTAAAGGGTGGCTTGCTGGTGAACCTATATCCTTCACCTGTCTCTACAGAGGGGACCTCATCCCACTGTTGGATACACTCAAACTCCACCATGTTGGAGTGCCCTGGAGATCCACTGTAAGTAGAACCTGCAGCGGGAGGAGAACTAGGGTATATTCAGTCTGAAAGCAGCATGCAACATTTTGCTATGGTTTCTGAGTTGAATTACATGTTTTCACTATTGGTTGACAGGATGTTCAAGACACTGCTGTTTCTACAGAGAAAAAATACATTTTTACCAAAACCTTGTACATTTAGGCAACAGCTCTGCTTTACGTAACACCAGTCTGGAATTTTTCACAAATAACTTACAACAAATATTTCTAATGCTCTATAACATCTAACATGAGGCAGTCTTCCTCTTCCCCCTGAGAGAACTAGTGGTGTGGGAATTTCATGAAATCCATGACCATGACAGAAGGGTAAAAAAAGAGTTTGAAAAACTAACCAACCTGGCATTTATCTCTCCATATACTCAGAGTTAAACGTGGGAACTGAAGAAAGCGAAGTAGCTTCTTTCATTCATGAGAAAAGTGACTATTTTCCTTGAGATTCATGAATACATTAAAGGAAGACATTCACGCTCAACACTCATCACGCCCACACAGTCCCACTGAGTCCAACCATCACCTTTGGGTGAATGATTTCATGACAGTCAATACAAACTCTTTCCTCTTAACTAGTATTTTTTTTTCCTCTGCAGCAGTAAATCGTTATGCATCAACTGACTGAAAATGTTTCTGTTTCTCTATAAATATTAAACTGTAAATTTTACGTCGTATTTAAAGAAGGAACAGTACAGCTGGGATCTAATGACATAAATTTCTGTGTCGCAAATGACATCATTCAACTTTAAACAAAGAAACACATTTTCAGCAGGGATCATAATGAAAATTTGATGAAGTTAACTTTACCCCAGGAAGGCAACATCAGCAGCTGCCAATTGTCTTAACAGAAGCTGACTCATGAATTATCAATACAGGTGCAGGTGTGTTGTGCCAAGAAAAAAGAAAAGAAAAAAGAAAGGAAGAAAAAACAGACAAGAGGAGTGCAGATGGTTCTGCACACACAAATACCTCTTTCAGTTTTATTTTATAATGACTTATATGCAATTATCATCCTACCTATAGGGCGGTGGTGTGATGGTTAAGGTGCTGGGCTCATGATTGAGAGATCGTGAGCTCAAATCCCGGTCAGACACACAGTGCCAAGCCCCTTAGGTAAGGTCCCAACCACAAGTGTGCCTCTGTCCAGCAGTAAACGCGGGTACCAGTAAAATACTGGGAAGGTAACCTGCGATGGACCAGCATCCCATCCAGGAGGAGTCTAACTCCCAAGTTGCTTCACACTACAGGAACCAGGGATAAGCTCTGGCCTGATGAGCCTCATAGGCTCAGGTGTAAAAGCCCAACGGACTTTACCTTACCTATCCCCAATTCAGCCTGCATCTACACAACAGAGAACAGACCTGTTTATTTCTTTATTTATTTATTTTGTGGCATGAGAAATGTTTATTTCTTTGCAATGGCATCTTTTGGTCCAAAAGTACAGCTAATTACTCAGAAAGCAAGCTTATCTAATATTGAAGGGAACCTATTATTCGTTGCTTTATTATCTGTTCCATAGACTGTTACAATAGTGGATTCTCATATTAAATATGGCCAAAGTTTCAATCAAAGAGGTCAACACGAGGGAAAGCAATCCCTGTGTGCTAAAAACTCAGGCTTTGGACTGCTCTAAAAACTTTTTTTTTTCCCTCCATTCTTGGCTCTGTACGAGTTATAGAGTGGAAACCCCTATTATGGTCATCTCAGCCTCATAGCTTCACCCACCTGCTGCTCAGGATGTTGGGTTGAAGTGAGTTGCTGAGATGATCTGCGGCCCCTCACCAAGGCCCGTTACCAGATTAATGAGGGTTATTTTGAAGTGTGAATTCTGCAAAGCTACCTAGCAGAGTCCTACAGGAAAATAGAGCTAGGAATAAGTAAACCTGAAGAGCTGTTCAAATATTTATTCAAATGTGGTTCTTTAAATCCATTTAATTTCTACTGAAACAATTCTTTTATATAGACACCTAGAAAGGTTTCACTTTTAGCCACAATTTAGCTCAGAATAGTGCTGGCATTCAGACAAGCAGAATTCTCAAAAACTGTAGTTTCCCTGATGGCCACTTGAGGGCAACTCCAAAGGCAACTTAATTTCCATAAACTGCCATGATAAAATGCTGTAGTTAAAGTGCAAAAATAAGCATGTTTATAGCCTATATCACATGTGGCTTTGATTGCAAATTAGTCCTTAATGAGAACGGTCACCTGTTCCAAAAATATAATACAACGCTTTTCCACAAAAGGATGCCTCCCGTTACAGGAATTTAAATTACACGTGTTTACTGTAAGTTCCCTGTGGATTCTACGGAAGCTGGCAGGCATAACAGATTCTTCTTGGCCCTCGTCTCTATGTATATGTATGCAGTTTGACTCATTTATGAATCTAGTTGTGCTTCTTGTGTAAATAACAGTCCATCATGCCAGTCTCATCCACAAATAGTTTACTAACCCTTGGATGGACCTTGTGTTGACTTTCATTTTTCTCTACCTAAATTAGGTCGTCAGAGGACTCAAACTCTTGAGCTAAAGTAAAAAGTTCCATGTCTCTTAGACAGGACTGTCATCACCGCTTGGTTGCAAGGGGAGATAAAGCTATTTAAAGAGAAGACAGGAGATGGGCGGGAGTGGCATGGTTTTAGAAATAGTTTTAGGTGCACGCACACACACACACACACACACACACACACACACACACACACACACACACACATTTATAAAGTCCTCAAGGTAAACACAATCAAACTCCATCTGTCAGCAGTAAACATAAAATCTTTCCCATTTTTATTTGAGATTCATTTATTTTCCCTTTTCTTGTATTAAATATTCATGTGAAACTTGATTTTACTGTTTGCTTTCTAATGTTTAGCTTCAAGCATCCAGTTCTTAGCGGCACTATGCGGAAAAAACAGTCCCTTTTCATGCATTTGTCTGTGCTGCATTAATAATATAAACATCCATTCCTTATTTTTGAATATGTTGTAAATCCTAATTATTTTTTCATTACAGATTTAACCCTTTATCATACACTTTTCTCTCTTCTCTCCGTTTTCCCTCAAGTTGCCTTGTTTTTACAATCACATGAAAGCATGAGCTTGCAGTCAGCTTTTGTTAAACCGAGCAGTCAGTTTTGAGAACAGCAGGTTTCTTTCCCAATGTGCTAAATTTTATTGTCTCTTCTGTCTCCTATGATGACTGGCTGGTTGATGCCAGACTGCAAAACACTTCTGGAACTGCATCACAATCAATATCCATCTGCATACTATGAGCCATCCACTGCTGGGTATTTTAGAAACACACCTGACCTTTCCTTCATGCAACTGGGAGCGCAGCAGTCTTCCATTTTGAATAGAAAGCTGTCCTTGTCTTAATGTTCTCTTAATTTGCTTACATTATAAAATTTTAGCATACACACACAGCGCACACAGGTATGGTAAGCAGTGAGTCCTTGGCCTTAACCTTCTTGCGGATAATCTAGGGCCTGTACTTCAAAGCAAATTCAGTATACCCAGGATCACATTTCCTTAATTGGCTTCACTTCCCCTCACAGTGGAAATTGGGTTAAGGGGTCACACAAAGATCGTTATCAGCTCAGTAAGTCGAACCAGGGTTGGTAATCTATGTCCACTGGCAGCAGAGTGGCTAATATAGATAAAAATAAAATTAGAATTTTAGAAATACACTATATGGGCAAAGATATTGGGCCACACCTCTTAATCACTGAATTCAGATGTTTATATAGTCCCATTGCCACAGGTGTATAAAATCAAGCACCTAACCATGTAGTCTGATTTACAAACATTTGTGAAAGAATGGGTCATTATAAAGAGCTCATTATGTGTGAGTATGATACTGTAATAGAATGCCACTGTTCCAGCAAGTCAGTTTGTGACGTCATGCTTCTTTATCTGGTCATGGATGAGTGTGGGTTTGGCGAATGCCAGGAGGATGTTTCCTTTACAGTTGGCACAATGCCTGACAGCATTGTTTGTGCCAACTGTAAAGGTTGGTGGGGGAGGGATGATTATTTTTTCCGGGGATGGCCTGATCTCCTTAGTTCCACTGAAGGGCAATCTTAATACTTCATCTTTAGGACAATTCTATGCTTCCAATTTGTGGGAACAGTTTGAGGATGGTCTTTTTTTTCTGTCCCAGCATGACTGTGCTCCAGTGTACAAAGCAAGGTCTATAAGGGCATGGTTGGATAAGATTGGTGTGGAAGAACATAACTGACCCACATGGAGCCTTGACCTCAACCCCATCAAACAGCTTTGGGATAAAATCTAGATTTTGAGCCAGCCCCTCTCATCCCACATTTTGGATGAATGGGATAAAAGTCCCATAGATCCACTCCAAAATCTTCCAGAAAGTCTTCTCAGAAGAGTGGAAGTTTCCATTGCTGCAAAAGGGCACCAATTCCATATTAATGCCAATGGATTTAGAATGGCATATCATAAAAGCTTCTGTAGGTATAATGTGTAATGCATAGGATGGCCAATACTTTTGTTCATATAATGTAAAGTGGTTAAACACATAACACAGGCTGAAAGCAACACATAGCTGATGCACACAAAGCAGCAGAGTACATGTGTGCGTGAGAGGAAAACTGCTGTGGAGTAGTAATTTATTAAAAGCAAAGTATGAAAGTGAAGTTTAAGAAATGTGGTCAGTAAGTCTAGAAAGACACTACTATTTTAATAGTTTAGCCTATTTGAGGCCAGGAAAGAAAGCCATCACAAATGTCAGCTGTGCAAATTGAAAGACTTATTAGTATCAAAGCTCTAAACTGACAGATTGTTATTCCATTCAATTAATGTGTCAGTTTGTGTTAAACAGTTTATGGCTTATTCTTTCAGCTGGAGCCTCAGTCTGAGAACCTCACAAAGAATAAATATAAAAATAGAATTCAAACATAGGCTCAGTTTTCATGCAACTTTGGATATACAAGGTTAACAAGTACAAATAGGTGCCCTGTTTTAGAATCACATGAATTCTTCTTCTTTTGGCTGCTCTCTTTAGGGGTCACCCTATATCTTGCATCTTCTTTTGTCTCCTTGATTTCTTTCAGCTAACAGAAAAAAGCTGCCAAAAAAACCCCTACATTTCTTAGTATTGGTCATTAGAGAAAGACTTCAAAACTTTAAATCCTCTTACTTTGGTGGTGATGCTATTTCCTGGAGAACACTAAAACCAGGGTTAAACCTGACATCACCTCACTAAGCCTGAATTCCTGCTTCTTTCGTTCAGACCACTGGGGTGCGTCCAATATTAATCTTCCATCTAAAATACAGACACACTTTAAAGTTTAAAGACCCGAAGTTTCATTGTGTTTTAGTAATAAAATAAATTCCCATATCATTTAAATATTGAAAAACTATTTCCAAAACTCACATTCTTCACAAGTTTATATATTCAGTAATTTGAGAAGAATGTAAAAACACAATAAGAACAATATTAGTTTTTTAATCAGACAGCTACACTTTTTAAAGCTTAACTTTATTCAAGGATACAAGTGAGTTTGCAAATCTGCTTCAAGTAAAACGACTTTTATTTTAAGGCTGACAGTTTAATTATAAAAAGGGATTTTAGTTCTTACCTAGAAATCCTCCAGTGGTCCATCCCTACTTGCCAACTCACTATGAGCCAATCCACTGGTGGAGATGTTCCACCATCTCTACTAAAGCTTCCTTTACCAATGCTGAAATTGCAGTCTTCCCCCCTCAGATCTGGAAGTCCCGGTATGGGATTCAGAGGCAGGTAAACTAAGTAATCTCCTTTTAATCTCTTCTTAGAACTTACTTATATTATATATTCTTAACTGTTTATATTGTATACTTTTAGTGTTTAGTAGTTTGTGACTTGGTATTTTGAATTTTGGTATATAAAAGCTGTATTAATATTATTGAAGCCAACAATTAATGAAGGTAAACCATATTTAACAGTGTGAACGTATGGCTATTACCAGGTGGTAGCGCACGTCAGTGCAGATGTGATCCAATGCATAAAAAAGCAAAGTAGGGGAAATTTGGTCATTCAATTTTGACCAGTGTTGGGAGGGTTAAGTTTGAATAAATGTGAATGCTTTTCTCTTCACAAGCCCAGAGGGTCCTCCAGGGTTCCCACTTGACTTCACACACTACACATTGAATCAATACCTCTTTGATTATCACTTGTTTACAAAGGCAGTGAGTTGCTGGACCATTGCACTGGATTGCATTAGAATGTGCAGGTGTTTGCTTTATTGTGTCCATTTTTTGGTGCCAGGTTGAAACAAATATTGTAGGGAGCATGTAGCAATGGACAACAATTCATGGTTTTATGTTGTTGTATGTTATTTGTATCCACGTTGAAATTATAATGCAGGCCTCGACTGCCTCCTATCTTCCAAAGGGATGAATCCACATCCAGAAGAAGTTGTTCTAAAGGCTACAGCTTGTACACAACTTCAAAGCCAATCCATTGACCTGCTTTGTTCTGCCTTTTTCTCCCTCTCACCAGCTCTCCATGTGGTTTACGTGGCTGCATGCAGCTGGATATTTAAAGACATCAAATGCATGTAAGGCCATGACAATTAATGGGAACTGTTGCTGGGTAATTAGTGAAAAGGAAGTAAGCCTCCAATTCCCCCCCACCCGCCCACCCCACAGAGACTAACTACACTCACAGACACTCGTGCATGAACACACATACACTATTCACACATACACTCAGATTTACTGAGCAGTGCATTGCATGGAAACAAAATATCCACAGTGAATTCAGAAAAGGTGTGAAATCTTTGTAATGGTGTATGGTGCTCTTGTAGCTAATTAGGCACACGAGTGGAGTAACAACAAGTAACATAAAAGCACATGGAGTATATACACAATACATGTCTGTATGGGTGGGGAAAGGATGAAGGAAAGATGCAAAGGAGAGGAAAATGGCAGAAGCAGAAAGGCAGTAAAACTGGACCTTAAAATGGACAAATGCCATGAGGAAAATAAAACCAAAACAGGCCATTAAAGAAGGAAACCACTAATGATGTAAAGTAAAAAATAAAAGGGTATAAGTGACATTTTTACTAATCTTCCTTATGCTATCTTTACTTGGCTGCAATCAGTATTTTGTAATAAAAACATCAAATGTGAAAGTGGTCTCTCTTCATGATAAACCCACTGAGAATTATTAGCTGAATCTGCAGCTCCCCTCGACTTTATGGAGCTTTATATCAAGTTTCAGCTCATTGTTTTCCTGTTAAGTCTGTAAATTTACTGTTATAGTTCACTCTCACTACTCTCATAACATTTTCAGCTGCAACAGACAGACTTTTTCAGCAAAAATAAGCTCTTAAAACTCACTGTGCACTACCTGCTTAGCACCAAATGGTAGACAGGCAGTTAGCAGCTATTGGGTGAACACAGCAGAGCATTTAACAGCTAAAGAGCCAAATGCTTCCCTCAGGAGTACATGGAGAAAAAAAACAAAACAAAAACAAACTAAAAAAAAGAGAGTGTGAGTATTGGATTTACCTTTGGACCGTATGATGTTCAAACTGAAAAGTATAGCAACATATAGTGTGCTATGAGTGTCTGGATGGTGTAACAGTAGGGCGTGGAATAACAGAATATGCACCGATCAGACATAACACGTGGCCACCTGCCTAACATCAGCTTTGAGGACAAACCGTTCACTCGTTGCCTAATATATCTGTGACTGAAGTCAAGGATAGAAGTGGTTTCCTCCAAAGGGCGGCTGGGCTCTCCCTTAGAGACAGGGTGAGGAACTCTGCCATTCGGGAGAGGCTCAGAATAGAGCTGCTGCTCCTCTACATCGAAAGGAACCAGTTGAGGTGGTTCAGGCATCTAGTCCGGATGCCTTCTGGGCATCTCG
>VUQH01080233.1:0-16635 GCA_015106775.1 Etroplus canarensis | reverse complement strand
ACTTACTCACAGAGGAAAAGTACCCCAACATGAGGAAATGTGCTACCTCCTTGACTGCATTATTCGGCTCCACTTATTTATGTGAGTCAGCCTTTTCCCACATGAAGATTATTAAGTCCAAATACCGTTCCACCATGACTGACGATCATTTGGAGGTGTGCTTGAGGCTGGCTATCGGCAGCTACTGTCCAGATTTTGCATCCCTGGCTGATTCCATTCAGTGCAAGTCATCAGAGTAAGGTAATGACAAAAATGTAGAGAGTTGTATTGCACAATATGGGTTCATGCAGTAATGCAAGATACATCAACATATATTGTACAAATAAAGAATACTCAATATATTTATAAATAAATGTTTTGCATTTTTATAGTAGGTAGATCATTTTGACATGGTCATTTTATAAGTAGCTCACATGCTGAAAAAGTGTGGGCACCTCTACCTTATTGGGTTAGACTGCCTTAATTCCTCATGGCATAGATTCAACAAGGTGCTGGAAACATTACACACAGATTTTGTTCCATACTGACACAATAGCATCACACAGTTGCTGAAGATTTGTCAGCTGCGCATTCATGATATGAGTCTCCCATTCCACCACATCCAAAAAGTGCTGAGATCTGGTGACTGTGGAGGCCATTTGAGTACAGAGAACTTCTTCTCGCATTCATTAAACCAGTTTGCAATGATTTGAGCTTTGAGTCATGGCATGTTGTCCTGCTGGAATCAACCATCAGAAGATGGGTAAACTTCGGTGATAAAGGGATGGACATGATCTGCAACAATAAGTAGTAATGTGGCATTTAGATTATGCTCAGTTGGTACTGAGGGCTCCAAGGTTTGCCAAGAAAAGATCCCAGACCATTACATCACCACCAACAGTAATCTGAACTACTGATAAAAGGCAGGATGGATCCATGATTTCATGTTGTTTACACCAAATTCTGACCCCACCATCCGAATATCACAGCAGAAGTTGAGACTCATGAGCAACATTCCCTCTAAGCTGCACACTTACACAATTGCTGCTCCGGTGTCCTCCGTGCACAGCAAGTCTATGCAGCGCACATGCAAGCGCACAGCTTAGAGAGAACATTGCTCATGAGACCAGGCAATGTTTTTGGAATCTTATTTTGTCCAAATTTGGTGATCCTGGCTGAATTGCAGCCTCAGTTTCCCGTTATTAGCGTAAAGGAGTGCCACCTGGTATGGTCTTCTTTTGCTGTAGCCCAACTGCTTCAATGTTTGATGTGTCGCACATTCAGAGATACTCTTCTGCATAGCTTGGTTGTAAGGAGTGGTTAATTAAGCTACTATCACCTTCCTATCAACTCATAGCAGTCTGGCCATTCTCCTCTGACATCAACATGGCATTTTCCACCCATCCATCATCTATCTACAGCTTGTCTGGGGGTCCAGGTTGCAGAGGCAGCAGTTTGAGGAGAGAAGCCCAGACTTTCCTCTACCTTGCCACCTCCTTCAGCTCTTCAGGGGGGACACCAAGGCATTCCCAGGGGAGAGCTAGCCTCTCCAGCGTGTCCTAGGTCTACCCAGGAGTCTTTTCCCAGAAGAACGTGCCAGAAGCACCTCAGGTGGGAGGTGTCCAGGAAGCATCCTGATCAGATGCAGCGGTTCTACTCTGAGCCTCTCCCAGAGTTCCTCACCCTCTCTCTAAGGGTGAGTCCAGCAACCCTGGAGAGCAAGCTCATTTCATCCACTTGTATTCGCAACCTCATTCTATCGGTCATTACTCTAAGTTTGTGACCATAAGTGAAGGTAGAAACGTAGATAGACCAGGAAATCGAAAGCTTTGCCTTATTACTCAGCTCCCTCCTCACCATGACAGACCTACAGTATACAATGTCTGCATCCCTGCGGACGCTGCCTCGATCTGTCTGTCAATCTCCCACTCCATTCTCCTCTCAGTCGTGAATAAGATCCCGAGATACTTAAACTCCTCCACTTGGGGCATGGGACATGGCAGAACTGCTCCTCACTGGATATTTTCTCTTTTTCGGACCATTCTCTGTAAACTCTTGGATGGTTGCGTGGGAAAATCCCAGTAGATCAGCAGTTTCTGAAATAGATCTGCCTGTCTGGCACCAACAACTACACCATGTTCAAAGTCACTTAAATCACCTTTCTTCCCCATTCAGATGCTCAGTTTGAAGTTCAGCAGGTCATATTGATCATATCTACATGCCTAAATGCACTGAGATGCTACCGTGTGATTAGCTTACAAGATATTTCTGCTAATGAGCAGTTCAACAGGTATACGTAATCAAGTGGGCAGTAAATATCCTATTTCAGTGGCGAATACTCATATTAAAAATACCAAAGATTCCAATAAGGAGGTCCATGTATGTACAATAAATCACAGTGAGCCAGACACTCAGTTCCAGATGCTTTTTCTGCTCTCTGAATGATGTCATTCCCAATGTGGTCATCTCAGACACCCAGTAATGGCTATGAACACAGAAGTGCCACCCATTTGCTGTTCATATTATCTGTTTGCAAGGGCAGAAGAAAGATGACTCAAAAAGGGTGGGAGGGAGCTAAAACAGCTTTCTTAAGATAGTGGATGAACTAAAGGACTGTACCAGGCCTAGATAAAAAAAAAAAATAATAATAACTAAAGATTATTTTGAACTATGACTCATGCAATGCTTTCTTTAGTAGACTCCAAGAATAAAAATGTGCAACTGGAAATTAGCATAATGGCTCCACTTTAAATGTCGTCATTCATCAGCAATTTATGAGGGACAAAAACAAATTGTGTTTGTACAGTGTCCTTTGCTGGCCTGCTTTGATGTGTGCAAGTTAATACTAGCTGTTGAAATGAATTGTGTGTGTATGTGTGTGTGTGCATAAGATATTTTGGGTTGGATGAAAATACATAAATGAAGTAGACACATCTGTGGAGAGGCTGCAGATTTCTTTCATCCTGTGCAGTTTGGCATTTGCATTACAGCTGTCGTGTGTTAAAACATACTCATTGTACACAGAAGGCCTCCATAAATCATCAATTGGTGAACAGATTTATTCATAAATCCTTCATCGCCACTTTCGCACAATAGTTTTGAATTTGCACTTGAGGAACCAGAGGCGTCCAGTTGACATAGCCAACTAAATGCAAAACTAAAATCAAAAAAAAGTCCTGTTTTTTAAATAAATGTCAGATATATTGTACAGACTAGGCTCATGATAATTTTCATTGCTAAAATATTCAAGACCTTAACAGATTTCGACTGAAAGAGAAGTTCGCAGCTTGCCGCACGTGTTCCCTTGAGTCTGTTGAACAGTGAATATCATGGGACCCCATCTGAAACAAAGCCAGAGTCCAGATACATTCCCACTAAGGCCACAGTGCAATCACGAGTTTGAAACCATTAGTTTTGTTGTCTCCTTCTGTGCCCTTGAGTTTGCTTTGTAGAGTGAAAAATGCACTGAACCAGTTTAAATATCTACTTTCTTTTTCCTTCTCTCTTGTCATCCTCCTGCTGGATGATCTCTTTCCTTATGGCAGCCTTCCCTAAACATAAAGCCACTTTGGCTTAAAAGGATTTTCTTGCTTTTTCAACACAGCACCATAGCATTGCATAAGTTTCTGCTCATATTTTTAATTTTCTGCCATTTGCTGCCTGGTCTTACAATACTTATTCATGCTATTCGACATCCCTGACATTTCATTTAGGTTCATCATCACACTCACCTGAATATGAATGAAAATAGGTGATTGTGAACATCATTCTAACATTTGAGTCCTAAATACCATAGTGCATCAGAAATTACTTTGTAGGCACCCAAAGTGCTATTAGCGTTTATCAAATTCTTCTTTTTTTCTTTTTGCCATTTAAATGGGACTGAAAGGTAAATAATTATAAAGCTTGGCATACTGTTTGCAGACAGTCCTGTGACTCTTTTCACCAAATTTTATGTTTACACATGCACTCTAGCACCTCCAATGGGTTAAAGTTGAAGGATGTTATATATATATATAAATTTTGAGCATTTGGCCGCTGGATCACTGCAGTAAGAAACCAGAACATCATCCAACTCACAATCCATCATAAAGTTATTGTAATGTGAAGTACAGAAAGAATATGATAAGTTTTCTTGTCAGTGGTTGGCTGTGTTGCACAAACTAATGAGAATGAAAATCCACTGAGAACTCAAGGAGGCTCCAACCAGTCATATCCGGGATGAATTAATCTCATTCACCACCAAATGAGAGAGTGTTTCAGTTCAGTTCAGTTGTAAGACTACGTGGTCATAAAAAGCATGAAAATATGTGAATACATCAACATGTTATAGTGTTGACCATATTACTGATGTTAACATAATGGTGATACCAACCATATCTTCTTAATGTGAGAGTCAACCAAGAAGACCATTCCTAACATGATCATGACCATTGATCATCAATGTAACAATATAAAAGTGGTATAAATCAATATTTCAAGCTACCAAAGCACTATTTCAAGTAGTCTACCACCTAAAAGAAGAAGACGACTGAAAATCTGCCAGCATGATAGGAATGGCAACAATGAAAAAATATGTACTGACGTCAAATTTTACATTTGTTCCAACTGGAAGGTGTGCTTATCATGTTGGCAAATCAGCTTATTGCCCAAGCATCACCCGCCAGGACCCGATGCTACACCAGAGTCATGGCCCTAGTTCTTGATCAGCCCTGCTCTAGCTTAAGGCATTACTATCCTGTAAATAAACCTAATAATGGCATTAATATATAGAACGCAGAGGGGTACACACAAACTCTCATATTGTGAACATTATAATCCAGACCAATATTCTTCGGAGTAGTGATTCTTGTGAAAATGGAAAAGTGATCTTGACCCTGAGCACAATTCTGGTGAAGAACCATTAGGTGATCATTGAGTGCAAGTTTCGCTAAAATCTGACTAATACTCTAAGGAGAAGTAATTCTTGTGAATTGTGAATGGACGGCCAGACGACCTTCTATGGCATTAGCTCATTCATCTTTTGGCTGGATGAGCTAAAAATGCATTTATTCTATTAGTGGTTCAATACATACTTTTAACATGATCAGAGAGAGTTTTCATGGTTATTGTGCCCTGTTGGAAAGCTTGCTTGCAGCTAATGTTTTATCATGCCACTGTTTTATCTTGTATTTTGATAAAAGATTTTATGTAAAACTGAAGATCTGGAACATGAATCCCATTTAAATACAATTCTTAATGCAATGGTAGACAAATCTGAGAAATATGTTTATTTATTCACTGAGGGGTAGATGTGAATATCTGAATATAAAGCCAGGAGCCAGGACAATGATGGCTTAGCATAAACAGGAGGAATCAGTAGACATTGTTTCCAGGTTTGATAACTGAACTGAGTGTAGATTGTCCCTTGATTTCTTAGTTAGGTACACCCCGAGCAACAAAAAGCTGGCAACAGTGAAAATTTCTGACAAGGTTTCACAACAGGACTTCACAAACCAACGGATAAGTCAGAGCAGAGATGTCCTGTTTTTATATATGGTCTGTGGAGGAAAAAGTTAGCCTGCCTCCCCTCAGAAGTAATAAAACCCATTCTTAGTTTAAATAGCATCCTGTAAAATTGACAGAGAATAGGCAGACACCCCCCTGTAATTGTGTTAGATGTCTTTTCTTCTGTTTTTCTTCTCATTTCTTTTCTTGTCAACCCAGCTTCTCCGTTTCTTCTTTGCTGGGTTTGATGCACATTTAATGTGGTTGTATCTATTAATTTAGCATATTAAGTGGATACTACTTTGTGTACAACTGTGTACCATGTACACAGTGCATTTTACCACTGACTCTCATATATTTGTTATGGTCCCATGTCCTCCAGGTGTGGACTCGCCCTCTCTGTTTGCATCTCTCTCTCTCTCTCTCTGTCTCTCTCCCTCCCTGTCTGGTGTGGGGCTGTTAATTGTGCTTAATTACAGGAGCAGGTGTGGCTCTCATGTGGGCACTTCGCACACCTGCTCTCCATCCTGCTGATTCCTGCACACAGTTCTTAAGCAAGGCCGAGGCACCATTCATCGCCGGATCGTGACTGCTTCTCTCTCTTGACCAGCCTTCCCCACTTTTTGGACCCCTGATCCCTGACCCAGCCTCAGACCCCGTCTCGGACCTTCACCCTGGTTTCGCTGGAGAGAGAGAGCCTTGGAGTTTTCCTCCCTTCCGTAGGACCCCCTCACGGATCGAGCACACCCTCTCCTTCACGGCCCTGTACAGCACCACTCCCCTGAGCACTTTGCACATTGTGAACTTTCTATTTTAAATAAACTGTTTAAACTGAGCTGCTTCCCGCACCAAATCCCTTCTGTCTGAAGAACCATGACAATATTAGGGGAGCTCTGGGCTTTGCTCCAATCACCTTCCTCATGGCTGCTAACAATGACAAAATCAAATAACAATAGTTTAATTTGTGACCTTCAAAAGTTTCAGTAGGCTGATTATTTTTTTCACAGCTGGAAAAAACAAGAAGTTCTCATTTTCCCATGTTTTCAGTCTTTAAGGTATGATTAGCTACGCTGACAGTCTCCTGATCTAAACCATACGTTCAAATGTGTACGGTAACAACTGATGCCCTTGCCACGGGTGTGTAAAATCAAGCACCTTTGCACATTTGTGAAAGAATGGGTCATTTTAAGGAGCTCACTGAATTTAAGCATTAACGTAATAGGATACCACAGTTGCAACAAGTCAGTTGGTGAAATTTCTTCCATCCTAGATATTCCATGATCAACTCTAAGTGATAATATTGCAAAGTGGAAATGTTTAGCAACCACAGCCACTCAGCCATGAGGTAGTAGACCACATAAAATTATAGAGCATGTCATAGAGTGCTAAGGTGCACAGTGCATAAAAGTCACCAAAACTGCTGACTCAGTAACTGCAGAGTTCCAAACTTCCTCTGGCATTGGCATCAGCACAGAACTTCATGGCATGGGTTTCTATGGCCAGGTAACTGCATGCAAGCCTCCCCAAATACAGTGCTTCGCATGCTTCTCTCTCTGGCAGTCTGATGAATAATTCTGAGTTTGCAAAAACCAGGAGGAGAGATAACGCTATGAGGTTGTTTTTCTTGGGTTAACCTGGAACCTTTAATTCTACTGAAGAGAAAACTTCATGCTTTAGCTTACCAAAACATTTTGGACAATTTTGCATTTCCAACTTTGCAGGAAGTTTTGGAAGGCCCCTTCCCCTTCCAGCATGATTGTGTTCCAGTGCTCAAAGCGAAGTTCACCAAGCCATTGTTGGATGAGTTTGGTGTGGAAACACTTGACTGGCCCACACAGAGCCCTGACCTCAGCCCCATCCAACATCTGTGGGATGAACTAGAACAGAGATGGCGAGCCAGGCCCTCTCTTTCAGTATCAAGTGTCTGACCTCAAAATTCTGGATAAAAGGTAAAAAAAATTCCCACAGACAAACTCCAAAATCTGCAGAAATCCTTCCCCAAAGACTGAAAAATGTTATAGCTGTCAAGGGAGGCTAAACTCCTTATTAATGCCTATGGTTTTAGAATAAGCCGCCATAAAAGCTCCTTTAGTTATAGTGTGTAGTTGGCCCAATATTTTTGTCTTCTCATCAAATGCTCAGAGGAAAGCAAAAAGGTGCCCCAAAATATCAAGCATGACATGAGTGAGGACATTCTGTACAATGCAGAAATTGTGTGCTCACTTTTTTGAGCTCTTTTTTCCCCTAAAACCAGCTGGACTTGACACTAAGTGGACACTTCTGACAGGGGTAAAATTGGCAACACTTCCAACTAAGATCATAACGGCCAGATCTGTAGCTAAAACTGAAACCAGATGTCTAAATATGTTCCTCTGCTGCTGTTCACATCAGCTCATGACAGCAGCTCTTATCATTTCTCATGAAGATCTTTTGTAAGGTGAACATTTTTTTTAAAATGAGAAAGCAGCAGGAAACAATGAAAAAACCCTGCTGCAAATACAGATTCAGATTAGTGCTTTCTTTTGTATCTATTTACTAAACCAGCATGTTTCCTCTTGTCATACTTAAATTCGAATATAGTTCTTTTTCTCTTCTTTTATTTCTAAAATAAGCTGTTTTTTATGAATCCTCATTCTTGCGGTCTATATCTTTCTTGATGTGGTAGCATTTTCAATTCAGAACTGCTGCATGGTGGACCACAAAACAACAACAAAAATCTAAAACAAAGCCTTGGGGCGGATTGATTGGTTTATCCATATGAGTCCCCACTGTTCCTCCTCCACTTCTTCAATTTGCTTTGTTCTATTGAAGTGCACCTTCATGCTTGCCATTGCAAATTGCAGTTTTTACTTAACAGAACGCTTAATTGCAGGCACATGCTCGAGTGGTCACGGTGCCCATCAGAGGCAAAATGAGTCACAGCAGCGCAGCATAGATTATTCTGGAATCAGCAGTAGCGGTGCCAGGCTCCCACTTTAAGCTCCCCTGGTTGCAAACCAGAGCCGAGTCCATCTCATGGGCACCAACACCAGATGGCAGAGCCAGTAACAGAGCTGCTGGAATAAAATGGCAAGTGGGAATGAGAAACTGAGAGAGGAAATGAGAGAAAAGTCAGAGATTGAAAAGAGAAGATGGAATGCGTTTGCGTTCGGTCTTATCATTAGATTTCTAAACTCAGACGGCTGTGGATGGATTTGCATAGCCTAGGGTTGGCAGTGGCCCACTTTCCCCTCACTGGCTTTCTGAAAGACTGCCAGTGCATTCCATTATTTGTGTCAAGGCGGGTTCTGTGATGAAGAAAATAACAGTGCTGGCTCATACTCAGAGTTTACGGTCTCTCCCCTCCTCTCCCCTCCCCTCCTGGTTTTCACAGTGACTGGCTGATTCCTGATCTCAGATATCTGCCAGGGAGGGAAAGCCAAACCAAAAAGAGAGAAGCAGAAATAGATGAAAAGAGAGAATTCATGAGGGATTCTTAACAGCTGGCAAATATTATTTGTTAACATACCAGATAAAGTTACCTCATATAGGGTGTTACATTAAAAATTGAAAAGCATTCAGGAGAGAGTAATGGTCTCACTTGTCAGCACCTTTGAGTCAGAGCACACCCATCAAACTAGGCAATCATTTGATCTGAACTGCACAACTACCTTACAGCTCCAAAACTTTATGCTTTCCTGGTGTTTATATAAAGTGCTTGTATTTGTATAGTTAAGTAAATGTATGTTCTCACTTTTAGTACACATAAAAAGTAATCCAGAAGTTCACTTCTATATTTATGCTTCTTATATTTTATATGCTCTAGCTATGTATTTCTATGATTTAAGCTAATATTGCACCTACAACTTCACTCCCTATTATCAAGAGCTGTTTTGCCCACATCTGCAATTTTCTCTGGGCCACATATGGTCTTGGCAGGCAGCTGACTCAGGGTGAGTCTGGCTTCCTCAGCTGAGCCACAGGTCCACTTTATTTGGGCCAGATGTGGTTTGACATTCACACTATAACTAGCCCAGACAACATTTGCAATAAACCATGTATGGTCCATCTTGTGACTTTTGGGTCACATCTGGCCCCAATTTGCAGTGCCATAACTGAGCTGTGAATGCCAAACCAGAATGTCGCTGATATAGTAGCTCATCCAGTTCACAATCCATCACAATTCACAGGTGGAAACAGTCATATCCAGGACAACGGCCCTATTTCTTGACTGGAACCTAACCCGAATATGATTAAGACATTATTAGAAATAACCCTAATTACAGCATTTGTGTATAGATTGCAGAGGGGCACTCACGAAAACTCATTTTATGAACATTACAATCCAGATCAGTACTCTGGGAGGAGTAATGATTCTTGTGAAAATGAAAAAGTGCTTATAAAATGATAAATGTGACTTGATCTTGAGCACGATTTGGGTGAAGACCCATTACGTGATCATTCTGTGCAAGTTTCACTAAATTTTGACCAGTAATATTAATTCTTGTGAATTGTTAATGGCAGAAATACAGATGCCTCACCATGCATTAGCTCATCAGTCCTTTGGCAGGATGACCTAAAAAAAAAAAAGACAAGTCCACATGAGGCTTAGAATTGGGTTTTAATTGTAGATGTTACAGCTTCTACTCTCCTCGGAAGTCTTTCTACAAGATTGTGGAGTGCATCTGTGAGATTTTTTCCCCCCATTCATCAAGAAGAGCAATTGTGAGGTCCTGTTGGACAAGAAGGCCTGTCTCACAATCTCCGGGTCTCCCAAAGGTATTTGATGGGGTTGAGGCTAGGGCTTTGTGTGGGGTAGTAATGTTCTTCCACACCAAACTGATCCAACCATGCCTGTATGAAGAAGTGTGTTCCACAGAACACATTTCTACTGCTCCAGAGTCCAGTGGCAGCATGATTTACACCACTCCATCCATTCTTAATGGAAGGCTTGCATGCAGCTAATGTTGGAAGGCTTGCATGCAGCTGCTTGGCCATGGAAAACCATGCCACAAAGCTCTCAGGGCATAAGACTAGATGCAACCATGGCATCCTTTTACAATACCATGCTGGAATTCAGTGAGCTCTTTATAACAACCCGTTCATTTGCATTTTTTTTTAAGGTAGACTGCATGGGTGCTCAGATTTACACACCTGTGGCAATGGAACTGAATGAAACGTCTGAATTCAGTGATTAAGAGGTGGCCCAATACTTTTGCCCATATAGCATTAGGTGCATCGTATTTGTGTCAGCATCAGTACCTCAAGAAAAAATGTTCCTAAATAAATGTTCCCTTAAAGGGTGTGTTTTATCTTATTTTTTTATTTTTCTTATATTTTTGACCTTGTTTTGCAACTTTTGTTATTAAAAAAAGTCACAAAAGCATGAAAGTCTTGTAATATCCACCAGTAACACTTTAGGATTGAAACAGTGAATTTCCAAATATTTCAGTGAGTGAGGGATACAGTTCAAGAATGATTCTCTTATACATAACTAAAACTATTAAAATAATTAATTTATAGAAGATTAATTATTATGCAGTGTGTTTCAATGTATGTAAACGTGAACAGTTCAGTTTTTTGTAAGGACAAACGTGCATGTGTTTTTTGTGTACTGCATTTACACATGATTGGCCTGTCACACTTTTGTTCTCATGCTTTCAATTTTAGTATGTCGTCTATAATGTATTTTTATTTACTGCAAGGAGAAGAAAGTCCCTTCTCAGCAGGCTCACTGATATTCCATGAATTACAGCAACTGCATTCTACACAGGAAGCTCTTGCAGTATGGGGCTATTGTTATTCATGGACAAGGTGTTTTCACTGTCTCTGCATATTTTTAGAGATTTGAATAACTATTCCCCTGTGACTCAGACTCTGCTGACCTAATGAGTCAACCTGACTGATTGACACAGGAGACCATCAGAGCAGCCATTTTTCATCTCACGCGGTGAATAAACATTGGACATTTTATCCTTCCAATGTATGCTTGATAATGGATCCTTTTAATCTTGTTGGAAAGGAAAAATATTCCCATGCAAATTGCCAGCATGTGCCTGACAATGCCTGATCACTGTCCCATGTCTTAAATCCACAATAGAAAGACACGGAGACTGCCAAGAATTTCAAAAATATGAAATTATGATGGCTTTTTTTGGTTCATGAAAAAGTTCATTTCACTATAAAATTACTGGTGGGAATAAAAAATAGGAAAAATGCTTCTTTACTTTTAAAAAAAGGAACTTTGGGTTGACAAGTTTGAAAAGGCATCTTTAGGATAGCAATGAAATGCAACACATGAATGACAATGGTGTGAGTAAAATGTGCTGGAGGCTATTTTAATCGTTTTTGGCTCTTGTGCATTCAGAGGCTCATATCAAGCTGTCAGTGCACAAGACTCCTCATTGTACATCAGTGCTGGTTTGGCTTTACCTCTAGAATAAACCCAAACCTCCTAAGTCTGGCATTGCCCTGTCAAAAGTGAATTGTTTTAAGTGGTTGTGAATTCTGAGGAAATGCTATAAAAGACTTTTGCAGCTGATGGCAGTATAATTTCACCAACCCCAATGGACCACAACCTGGAGGTCATCTTAGACTTTACCTTATCTTTTGAGCAAGACATCAAATCATTTACTGGATCTGCATAATCCCACCTCCACAATGGCTCATCTCTTCCCTCCACTTTGCCAAAGCATGTACCCATTCATTTGTCACAACCCACCTGGACTATGTTAATTGAGTCCTGTCCAGAGTCTCAAGCTAAGCTCTGGAAAGGTTGCAAATGATCTAAAACTATGTTGCCAA
This sequence comes from Etroplus canarensis, assembly GCA_015106775.1. Taxonomy (NCBI): domain Eukaryota; kingdom Metazoa; phylum Chordata; class Actinopteri; order Cichliformes; family Cichlidae; genus Etroplus; species Etroplus canarensis. The sequence goes on along the minus strand of VUQH01080233.1, from coordinate 4,386 downwards.
GGTTCTCAAACCCTAAATCCTGGTAGCATAGCACCCCCACTGGTTCCCACTATAGTCCTGCATTAAACACAAGATTCTGCTCCTCACCTCCAAGTCTCATTGCAGTTGTGTCCCTCAGTAGTTCTTTGACCTTCTTCATCTCTCCCCCCCACTCTTGTAATCTTCATTCTTCTGACACTGTGCAGCTGTCCCTTCACCTCTCTAGTTAAGAACTCCGAGGGACAAAGCCCTCTGTATCCAGGCTCCTACATTACAGAACTCTCTCCCACTTATCATCAGAAATATTGAAACCCGAAGACAAATTAAGTCAGTGGTTCTCAAACTATGGGGTGGGCCCCACTGGTGGGGTGCAGGTTGGGTATGGACAACCAGATGAAAAATATAAAGTGAAACTGAAGTAAATAAATCAGATTTTTACATGAAAAAGACATAAGCAAATGTTTGCTGATACTATTACACTGATAATATGCACCTTTCAAATTCAATGAGGGTGTTTTTATTGTTAGTGAGTGATGAAATTCTGGGTGATGGATGTGCATTTTTGTGTGGTGTGGGGCGTGATTTTTTTTTTTTTTGGCTTCTGAAGTGGAGCATTGGAAAAATGTTTGAGAAAAACTGACATAACTCATTGCTCAAAACCTAACTTTTTAGAGTTGTATTTGGTCATCTCTACCAACTGTCCCTGTTGCCTCCTTGATATTAATTGATTTTGTTTACATTGTGCACTAATATTATAATACAGAAAAAAGCCCAACCTGTTTTCATGTAGCATTTTTAGCAGAGAGCGTTAAATGCAAAACCAAACCTTGAAGGGAAGGCTGAAAATTAGAAGTGACACAAGAAAGTAAAACGACATTTACGCAAGTCAAGTAGCTCTTCCATTTTTAAGGGTGAAAACTGCAAGGTTCAAATGACTCAGCGTGCTTTCATTTCACTTCAGCTTGAGTGACGATAACAAACTTTAAATTCTGTAACAAAGTCAATTTAATTTGTAGTAATTTAAATAAAAAATACACTGACGGGTCCCTTCATTAGGCAAACCTGCGCAACTGCTTGTTAACACAAATATCTAATCAGCCAAATCACATGGCAGCAACTCAGTGCATTTAGGCATGTAGACATGGTCAAGATGACCTGCTGAACTTCAAACTGAGTATCAGAATGGGAAAGAAAAGTGATTTAAGTGACTTTAATGTGGCATGGTGATGGTGCTAGACAGGCTGGAGTATTTCAGAAACTGCTGATCTACTGGGATTTTCCAATACAACTATCTCTAGGGTTTACAGAGAATGGGCTGAAAAAGAGGAAACATCCAATAAGCTGCAGCTCTCAGGGTGAAAATGCCTTAATACCAGAGGAGGCTGGCCAGACAGCTTTGTGCCAACAGAAAGGCAATGGTAAGCAAATAACCACTAGTTACAAGCTAGGTCTGCAGAAGAGCATCTCTGAATGCAGCATACTTAACAAAGTCTGCAAAGACTGTTGGTTGGCACAGGTTGTTATCCACTGGAAGTACCTTTTATTAATGCAAAGCTAAGCTAACCTAATCAACCAGCTTGTTGGTTGTAGCTTTGTACGAAGCCTGCAACAGTGGTACAGAACTTTCTTTGGAAAGACAGACAAAACTGTATTTGCTAAAAGAAAAAACAATGTTTCTCTGTGTGACTGCACACGTTATTTCTGTAATTCAAGCAAAAATCTGTATTCACTCTGATTCTAAACTGGGATTTCAGGCAGATGTGTATGCATATTTCAAGTCTAGCAATTATCTGATTGATGTGCTGCATTTCTGATTTCCCTGAAATGTTTATCGCAGAAGCTGTGGATTTCAGAAATTGCATATAATAGATTTTTGATGAAGAGGGCATGAAAAACCCTCTTCAAATCCTCCTCATCAGCATTTCTCTATTAAAATGTGCACTGAAAACATTTATAAAGTAGCCTAATGCTGGCTCTCACTGAGGAGAGTCTATCATATGTCAACAGGATATCTGTGGTTTAATGGAACACTTGCTACCCTTTATAATGACCCCTGGCCTGATTGCTGAAACTTTTTAGCAAGTATGCAGACAATGTAGAGGAACTTTCCAAAACACCCTTAGCCACCCCCCCACCCCCATCTGGGGATGAGTTGGGCACAGAGTCACTTTAAAAACTGCTTAGGCTGGAAAACATACAGTGGGCTTGCCCTTTATATCTTTGGCAGTTCAATCCTAAAATCCCTTAGGGAGGCACACACCCATTTAAAAGCTGTTAAATGATGATTGATGAGGCATCCTCACAACGGGTGTGCCCCCTTCCACTACTTTAGAAACAATCTGTTATCCCCAAAACACCAAAAGCCAGGCCACTTTGTTATATTAGACCCCCTAATTTTCTTGCATCAGGGGAATGGGAAGCATTAGCCATTTAAGTGACAGCAGAGATCTTCGAAGGGCAAGAGAGAAAGTCCTCATTCTAACTGGAGGTCAGAGGGCTGCCTGTTTGTCGAAACCCTCGGGGGGCTTCACACTTCACACTCACATGCTCCCTATTAAAGATACCTCCCTGCAACATATGGTCAGGAGGACATATCAGGGAAAGGGAAATAGCAATGGAACAAGTAGGGTCAATGTTGTTTACCTCTTAGTTAGCCAACTCTTTTTCAGGTTTCCAACAAAATTACAACTATTACAAGATGTTGTTTTGTTATAATATTTCTTAGCTGTTCCTGTTCAGATTGGCAAGTGCATTCTTTATGTTCCATTTGTACTGTTCAATACTTCAATAAGGCTGGCAATTAGACACTGTGGTGCATGCACTGTAGCTTTGCATCTTGCAATGTACAGAAACCAACCTTTTTATATTCATAAGTGAAAGCCACCTTTTAAAATAAGGCCTTGTTTTACCTAAATTTTGCAATAAAATTACATTCAAGTTAATTGAAATTTGAATTTGCAAAGATGGATGGGCTATAGCCCTTGGTTGTCCATCATACTTACGCAATATCACTTGAGCAGGTTGTTTCCAGGAGAACAAAGGATTGTAATCACATGCTGCATATTATGCACAATTTCTGCTTGCAGTTGTACCTTATACATACTACATTTGCATTTAAATATTACAGTTAGCCTACTGAAACCAACTGTGTATGAGAATGTAGAATGAACAATCAATATACAGCTCGTATTTTATGCTATCAAAAACTGAAATAATTTAAAAGGAATTGAAAATCCACAGTGTCTTATAATCTGTGTACAAGTAATTTATGTATACACTAACTGGACACTTTATTATATAAGCCTTTCTTGTCCAGGGATGAACCCCCTTTTGCCTCCAGAACTGCCTTAATTCTTTGTGTCATAGATTTAGCAAGGTGCTGGAACCATTCCTCTGAGATTTTGGTCCATATCGATGTGATAGCATTACACAGTTGCTGCAGATTTGTCAGCTGCACATCCATGATAAGAATCTCCTGTTACACCACATCCCAAAGGTGCTCTATTGAATTGAGATCTGATGACTGTGGAGGGAATTTGAGAACAGAGAATCCATTGTCATGTTCAAGAGAGCAGCTTGAGATGATTTTGAGCTTTGTAACATGCGATACTATTCTGCTGGAAGAGGATGATCAGAAGATGTGCTCGCTGTGATCATGAAGGAATGGACATGGTTTGCAATAATACTCAGGTAGACTGCGGGGTTTAAACAATGCTGAGTTAGCACTAAGGAGCTCAAAGAGTGCAGAGAAAATATCCCCCACTCTATTACATCACCAACACAAGCCTGAACCATTGATACAAGGCAGGATGAATGTTTACGCCAAATTCTTGTCATGGGCCTGGGTGAGTGCCGGTGCTTTTCCACTGTGTCGGAGTCTCCACCCAGGGTGGAGCCTCCGTGCCCATCCCTCCGCTCGCACCTGCCGGCAATTGAGCTGTCAGCTCTTAAGCTCAGCGCACGCTATGGTTCCTCGCCAGATCGTCAGCTACCCAGCGTCAGTCAGTGGCCTCATGTTATGTTCTCGTGTCATGCTTTTCTCTCGCTCACGGGTTCTCTCTCGATCCACAGGAAAAACCTGCTCCGCTCTAGTCATTCCCTGCATCTCGCACTCTCGCCTGCTCGCTCCTGCCGGTCCTCCAGAAAGCGCTGCCCAGGATCATACACACCTGCCTGCCCTCCCCACCGTTGCCCACTTCAACCCCGGAACTTCCCGGCTCACGGACACTCACCCGGGCCGCCCGGTTTGCTCTCCCCCCAAGCTCCACTCCGCCACCCGCGACAGTAAGAGTGATTCCCTGTTGTTATTACCCGCTGCACCTGACCTGTTTTTGCACACCTGCTCACCCCCGATTTCTTGTGTTACAGTGCACCTGCTCGCTCCGGTCCTGTACCCCTTCACGCACC
>VUQH01080232.1:0-19337 GCA_015106775.1 Etroplus canarensis | reverse complement strand
TGCACAACATAAAAAGTTAAATACACACAATATATCAATATAGTCTGTTTCAGCTATAAACGTTACAATTATTACTTTTTCCAACAGTAAACAAGTTATTGAACCTATAAAGGATATATTTTGTACTTTAAACGTCTGCAGGCTCTTGGTATTTAGTTCATGCTGTTGTTATTTATTTTGATAGTGTCGCAACCGGAAATTGTATTATTGTCTTTCCTCCAGCACGTTCTGTACGTTTATACGTAAAGGTAGCGGATCTGAAAGCGATCTGTAAGGCTGTGCCCCCCAAGCATGTCTGTTTTCCCTCGGGCTGGTGCGGTCCATACGACCAGGGATGGGAATCTCCCCGCCGCCTGAATCAGCGCTTTAGTTTACTGCGGCGACGCGCCTGGAGCGTGAAAACAAGCAGAGGCGACCGCGCTCTTTTATTTATTCAGGAGAAGATGGCGGAGTTCTCGCCCGTCCTGCCGATGCGGGATGGAGGAGGACGATTCGCCCAGCCCATCTTCCCTCGGTCCAGATCCGGTTCCGAGTCAGAGAGCGAACTGTCCCAGAGCCTGGCCCGGACCAAGATCCGCTCGTACGGAAGCACGGCCAGCGTCACGGCCTCCCTGGGGGAGAAATACATAGAGCATCGGGTTACAGACAGTGATACTCTGCAGGGGATTGCTCTCAAATACGGTGTCACGGTAAGATCGCAGTGTGTGCTCCGATCAGCGGTGGCGCATTTAATCACTTCAGGCTGGCAGATAAGAGGAGCAAACTACAAAACGCAAATGATATGGGTATCTGATGTGTCACTTTATCACCCCTTTAAGGAAATGCACTGAGAAACCAGTCCCCAGAAAGTCCTCCTTAAAGACTTTTCACTCAGTGAGCTTAAGAGGCTCACTTCCTAACTTTACTTTCGTTTACAAACAGCCCAGATGGGTGAGAGGAAGAGTTTTATAAAGTTTGCTTGCTGGATTATAAATTGAGCAAAGTTGGGCTTAACCTCAGACTCAACATCTCCAGAAAGTCCACAGTGTGTCAGCTGTTTGTAGATAACTTACCCAGGGTTAGAAAAAGTAATCCACTTGTCTTTTTCTTTAAAATATTAACACAGGACAATTGCCAGCAGAGCCACTTCTGATTTCATGGCATTTCTGCCCCAAGAACAGCCCCAAAATATGGTCCAAAACAACCTTTAAAGAAATATTAGTGTGTTAATGTAAAACATTGATTTTACTGTGCTTGAAGTGCTGACAAAGAGCTGTGTGGATCCAGGGAGTTTAGAAGTCCAAATGCTGTTTAGAGAGGATTTCGCTCCAGTCAGGAATGGATGTATAAAGTGAAAACTTTAATATGTTACTAATATATTAACTGGAATTTACTTAAAATAGTCAAATACTGATTTTCATATATTTATAGTGCTGTCGCCCTGTATATTTAAGCAGATATAAGATTATTCCATCCTGAAGTTTGACATAAGAAGAAGGGTGTGGTCATGGACCTGATACTGATTTAACATTTTTTTTCTGTCACCTAAATCTTCCAGATGGAGCAGATCAAAAGAGCTAATAAACTGTTCAGCAATGACTGCATCTTCTTGAGGAACAGCCTCAATATCCCTGTGGTGTCAGAGAAGCGCTCCATATTTAATGGACTGTCTCTGGAGTCTCCTGATGGGGATGGTGAGACATGCCAGGAGGCAGATACACCTTGTATTATGACGCAGGATATTGAGGGACCCTCGCCGGTCCCTTCCCCGCCTCCCGAGGACTCCAAACCTCCCCAGCCCCAGCCTCAGCCAGAGGAGCTGTCAGCCAAAGACTTCTTACACAGACTGGACTTGCAAATTAAACAGTCAAAGCAGGCTGCGCGCAGGCTGAAAGAAGAGGAAGGAAGGTGAGGTGCTAAAAAACAGCCTGCAGACTGCTTCTTCTTTTATGTGTGTTGAGGAGTAGAAGCATTCAAGCTACTCTGTGAACATCAATTCCCTGTAAATTTCTTTCTAAATTTCCCTACATCTAAACATTTCCCCTGGACAACTACTTCTCCATTGTCTGAGTCAGACTTGTGTTTGTGCTTAGCATCCGGTCAGATGGGGGTTCTGGGTGTGACAGCTGACGTTTACCTCATGATCAGCAGCAGACAGTGATACTTTGTCTTGGTTTGGGATTGACCAAAGACAGGTCATAAATGCTGAGTCATTTTTTCTTCTGCTTTAGCAGACAGGATACCTTTTTATAAAGTTAGTATAATACTTGACTTTTGTTGCATTTAGACCCCGTGTGTCTGTAAGCACATGATGCTAAGCCGTTTTTACACTTGAAACCCGGACAATGTCTGGAGAATCAGGTCCAGGCTTTTTGTCCAAAGTTTCCCCTTCTTGTCTGTATCACAGAATAGGATGTCACTGGAAATAATCATACTGGAAATACTTTTAGCAAGGACTCGTCCCGGGGTGGAATGTGCAGATGGCAACCAATCACTTGCTCTTAATTTTATAGTCAATTATCTGTCGTATTCTCATGTGGCCGCAATCTAGAAAAGTTCAGAGCTGCAGTGAATTTCCAGAAACAGCTTACAATGCAACATCTGCATCTGCTTTGCAATGCTTAAAGTGAATGCGGCCCATCTCCTCTTTGGGCTTAGTGGACGCTTGTCAGAAGTGCTAGTCAGCAGGAATAAGGTGTGAAAATGTTTCCAAAGAAGAAAGGTCGAAGCCAGGTGTACAGGTTTTTATCATTCTGCCGCATTAGTTGGAAAGAAGTGTTATGCAACAGTCGGGTATTTAGCAGGAAATTTAGCTTGATGAATTAGGCCTGTGCGTGTCTTCCTGACTCTGCACATTGAGACAGAGACTGCTTTCACGTCTGCTCAGTAGTGAAGCAGTATTGGATGCCTTGCGTTCACCATTCATAGAGAAACCAGCCTTGTTGGGGCTATCAGTTTGGAAGGCTGAGTCACACTGCTGCCTAGTCCTCGGCAGACGCATCCAGGCTCTCTAGAAGTGTTTTGCGCCCTTTCTCTGTTATGTTCTGAGAACTGGATATCGTTCCCTCATCTGGTATTTACTTTAATGTGCAAAAAAAGCAAGAAATAAAACAATACGTTTCCCTATTTCATATTTGTAAATAAAAATCCTCTGACCGAATTATAAAGATGTCAGCTCCTTCAAATGACTTTTTTTATCCTCCTGCATCCACACTTCTATCCCCTGTACTACTTACGAGATGTCGTTTTCAAATTAATATCTGTATTAAGTGCTACATTGCAATGACTATATTACAGCAGTGATTTCATTATTACGTGCTTTTCTTCCTTTCTACACAGCATCTCCTCTTAATCTGTTTTTAATAATGAGCCAGTGACTGTGAATCTGTTCTTTGTTGTTGCAAAAGACATAAGCTTTGAGTAGAAAGAGTTTTTAATTTCTGTTTTAAAGTTTACCTACCAGCACAGCAAGCCTGAGCTTTGTGCGAAGCTCTACTTTTGACTCCAGGCACATAAAAAAGAAACAAAACAAAAAAACCTGGCTCGTGGAGCTGTGATGTGTTTAGACAAACAAAGGCTCACGCTCCCTTGTTTATCCACAATCCCAGGGCAAACACGAGCAGCATGGCTGTTTGACTTCCTGCCTGGGATGACATGAACCACAAGCCTCTTAAGCCATAGGGAATAGTAGACTGATTGACAGGCCTAATTCTTCCTTCAGAAGATCTTAAATCTTCATATAGTCTGAGAACAGCAACTATTATATCACATTATGCAGGATTACAAAAATATTTTACTTTTAAAGTTAAAGTTCACCACAAAATCCACTTTACATGGTTTCCTCTGGTCTGTAGTGCTAGTACCTTGTCTTTAATATAACAGAACTAGTTTGCACTTGCCTTTGGGTGCTCAAAATGCTCAAAAAATTACATACAGCAGCAGTGCCTCTTTCAGGAAACTGATCTGGTTACTCAAAAAAATCAACAAACCTTATTGAGCAATTTCATGTTAGAACTGTTTTCCTCCTGCTTTCTGCATTGCTTCTAATTAATATTGCAGCTCAGCTCAGAGGGAAAGAAAATTATTTCTACAGGAAGCCACTCACAGAAAGGTTTGTGGGTTTTTTCCTTTCCTTGTGACTGGGTAATGTTTTGTGGAAATAGACATTGCTGCTGATTTTTTCAGATGTATTCTTAGGAGCACCAAATGGAAAGTGCCACTATAATAATGAGAAGGCAGACATCTCCACAGCTGATATCACCAAAACTGGACAGCTCACATTAAAACAGTCGAGTACTATAGTACTGCAGAGAAGAATATAAATGCATACATTTGATTTTAGGGTGAAGTATGTCTTTATAATGATTGTCATGCTATACTGCAACTGAGTTTTAGGTCTAAATAGATCACCCTTACAGGTAATACTTTTATTTGAGCAGCACTTTTACAGACTGTTAAAGATGATGATTTGTCAGAGACAAATGGGTGATAAAAGTAAGCACAATGGCATCGTAAAATAGAAACGGTTTGAATTAATAGGTCCAGTTGGTAAACACTAAAATATCTAAGGACAGAATAAAATGAGTGCAAGTATAAATACTCATGTTTGAGTGTACAGAGACATTGTTCTCCCCCAGATTTTATGCACATATATAACCCTCATAAAATGAAGGAAACACTTAAATCACACATCGGATCTTGACAAATGACATATTCAAGTTGAAAATCTTATCTGACATCAGTTGTGTAATTTGTTAAGAATAGAATTACTTAAAAATCTTCTTCTTCTTTCAGCTGCTCCTGTTAGGGGTCGCCACAGCGGATCATTTATGAATCTGCATATTTGATTTGGCAAAGTTTTTATGCCGAATGCCCTTCCTGACGCAACCCTCACCATTTACCCAGGCTTGGGACCGGCACTAGGAGTACATTGGCTTGTGGGCCCCTGTGGCTGGTTTAATAGAATTACTTAACAATGATCAAGGGAAACCAAAATAATCAACCCTTTGTGGCCTGTATTCAAAATCCCACCAAAAATCAAAGTTAAAAGCTGTTTAACGTTTTTTTTTTATTTGAGCAGCCACTTTATTAGGTTCACCTTGGTAGTACCAGGTTAGAACCATTTTTGCCTTCAGAATTGCCTTAATTCTTTGTGCCATAGATTCAACAGAGTGCTGGAAACATTCTTCAGCAATTTTGGTCCATATTGATATGATAGCATCACACAGTTGCTGCAGATTTGTTAGCTACACGTGTGTGATGTGAATCTTCCATTCCACCACATCCTAGAGGTGCTCTATTAGATTGAGATGTGGTGATTGCGGAGGTCATTTGAATTTAGTGAACTCATTGTCAAGTTAAAGAGATTAATTTGAGATAATTTGAGCTTTGAGTCATGGAACCAGCCATTTGAAGAGTGGTACACTGTGGTCATAAAGGAGTGGACATGGTCAGCAACAATACTTGGGTACACTGTGCCATTTAAAAAATGCTCAACTGGTACTAAGGGGTTCAAAGTGTACCAAGAAACTATCCCCTGCACTGCCTCTCACTAGATATTTTCTGTTTTTTGGACCATTCTCTGTAAACCCAAGATATGGTTTTGTGAGAAAATCCCAGTAGATCAGCAGTTTTGGAAATGTTCAGACCAGCTTGTCTGGCACCAGCAGCCATGCAACGTTGAAAGTCACTTAAATCCCCTTTCTTCTCCATTTTGATGGTGCTAATGAAGTTCAGTTTGAACTTCAGCAGGTTGTCTTGACCATATTGGCATGACTAAACGCAGTGAGTTGCTACTATGTGATTAGATAGTTGTGTTAATGAACAGTTGAATAGGTATGCCAAATGAGAAGTGGCCCATAATTATATTTATAAATATATCTAAATATCCTTTGACAAACAGACTTTGTAAAAGACAGCGTAGAACACATTATTTCCTTTATGGTTATGAACAGTTGTGTAATGTGGGACTGGACATGTTTGCCATTCACTGCACGACTAGAATAAATAAATAATTTTGGACTCTTCAACAGATTTTTCTGAGGTTTTTTTTTTGAAAACTAAATTGTGCTGAGAGTTGAGTTCTTCATGGTTCAAAAGATCAATCTCATCCTCAGAGAAAATCCACTCCACTATACAACCAGTTTTTAGCCTTCTGCCTTCAAAGTTGTGGTACGAGACATTTCTTTCTATCTTCTTTTGATGTTGATCCTCTCGTATTTGATCCCCTGATTAACTAAACTCTCAGCATCTACTCTGTTGCTACAACAGTGGTAAAGAAAAGTTATGTTTGAGCTTCTGATGCATCTCAGGACACTGGTGTTTTGTACTGACAGACCCTTTTCTGGACAGTTGACCTCTGAGCTGTGACTGAGAACAATGCAGCTACTAGTTTAGCCTCATTCATTATTAACACACTCACCTAGACACTGTGGTGACCAGTAAAGAGGAAGGAGAGGTACAGAGTTAAAGAATGTGTCTGTATGTGTCTGTAATCATACTGAAAATGTTGCCACAGTGCAGAACATCTAAGTAAAGGTTGTAATATGTGCTTTTCCCCATTTGCAGGAGCAATGAGGAGAACTACACCCCCCCCTCAACATCATACCAGGAGATCTAAAGACCAGTCTGTTTATCCAAAGTCTCAGAAGCATACACCCACACAAACACTACCACAACCTCATTGCTTTTTTTTCCTTTACCTTTTTGTGTTTCCCAAACCATGTTCAACAAGTGTCACATTTGCCTTTTTATTTATTGGAGTGAAGTTATTATGATGTATATTACAAACCCTTTTCCAAAAGAGTTGTTGTGTGATATGTGAATACAAACCAAATGTGACAATTTTCAAACCTTATTTAAGTGAAAACAGGGCACAGACAACATTTTAAATGCTGAAACTGATAACTTTTAACTTTTGCAAGAGGGATCCATGCTGCAACAACATGATCCACACTTTTCGTGTGTTTTTAAACATTTTATTTATTGTTTTGATGGCAGTTCCTTAGCTTGTGTTGTTTATCTATTACTCTTTGTACAGCGTTTTGGATTCATGTTGTTTGCACCCAATTCTAATGCGATGATGAGCCATCCATCTGTCTGTCTGTAACTCAAAAGAATCATTACGCCTCCTAGAGTATTGGTGAGATTTTAGTGAAACTTCCTCACAATGATCACCTAATGGGTCTTCATGCAAATTGTGCTCAATGTCAAGGTCACAGTTGCGATTTTACACCCAAGTTCCATTTTCACGAGATTTGCTACTCCTGAGAGTATTGGTCTGGATTATAATGTTCATAAAACAAGTGTTTGCATGTACCCCTCTGCTATCTATGCATAAATGCTATCAGTAGGTTTATTTATGGCATAATAATGTCTTAAGCGAAGTTAGGGCCTTTGTCCTGGATATGACTGTTTATGAGCCTGGTTAACATGAGCAACAGTGAGCATCTGTTTTTCAAAATAAAATAGTTGCTGACTCTGATTTTTGATATCAACAAGTTGAAACACAGGAAAAAGGATTTAAAATATTGTTATACCAAGAAATACCTGGTAAAACTGCTGACAACTAATCACATTAACTGGGAAAAGGTTAGTAAAATGATTAAGTATAAAAATTGCATCTTAGTGTGTCCTTTAGAAGTAAAGATGTGGAGGGTTTCACTAATCACTTATATTTGCTGCCATCTAGTCATCTTTTTTAAGGGAAGGCCTTAAACAAGATAATGCCAAACACATTCTGCACATATACCAACAGCATGGCTCTGGAGAGCCTGGCTGCTAAACACCCACTGAAAACTTTTGAAACATTACAAAACAAAATCTTGCAAAGGACACTCCAAACTGTTGAGCAGCTGTAATCCTACAGTGAGCAAGAATCAAAAAAACACATCGTCAGCTCCAAACTGCTTAAAAAACGGGCAAGTGAAACATGCCCGACTCAACGTGTTGCCGGCATCAAATTCAAACTGAGCACATTTTTTCCAAAACAATAACATTTCCAGTTTTAGTATTCGATATGTCGTCTTTGTTCTCTTGTCCGTTAAATCTAGGGTTTAAAAAATTTTTATATTTACATTTTTCACAGCATGCTACCTTTTTTGGAAGCGGGTTTGTTTCTGTTCTTGTTTTGTTGTTTTACTGGGTAGCTCACAGTGCATAGGAGCATCTGAGCACATGTACCCATCCACTTATGATATGCTTGTGAAGCTGCTGTACAGAAGCTACCTGCTGCATACATTCCTATACACACACACTCACACACACAAGGCGCCAAGCAACACCAGAAGGATTAACTTGTTATACTTGCTAAACGCTTCTGATGTTCTAAAGCTCCTGGAATAGGATCATCGGAAAGTATATTCAGGCCTTCCTCATCAGTGTTTGCTCTGTATGAGCTCGCCCCAAATGGAGATGCCGGATGGACTCAAGCCTTTGAACACATTCCATTTGCCTCATAGAAGCTTTTTTCTTTTGGGAACAAAAGGGACTGCTCTTATTTTTTGTGAGTGTGACTGCATTATTTATGTGTGGAGAACTGTCTGTAACAACTGTTTTATTGTGGTTTTAAATTCTGTTGGTTTTATTTGGAAAGAATAAATGCGTATTTAAGCCAGATATTAAGATCCGAAGTGTTTTTATCGCAGTGAGCATGTGGATGCTCATTTTGCTGCTTCCTGATCACAGTCGAGTACACAGGTAAAGAAAAGGCAATGTTTTAATTGCTTTTACAACTTTAGGAAAAATCACAAATATTTACATTTAAAAATACTTCATCTTTAGCCTCTACAGAGATAGAAATGTTGAACTCAAGACATGCAGAGAGAACTGATGAGTTAGACATCATCCCCTATTGGGCTCCAGAGGAATTACAACAGAACAGGCGTACATAGGGCACTGACATACACAACAAATATATTTTTGGTAAAGTAAAAAGCAAGAATACATTAAGAGTTTACATACACTGGGGAAAAAGAAACACAGGCTAACACAGGTTACATACAATGAGAATAATTTGATATATGTATGTTTTGTTGCAAAATTGTATTGAAAACGGTTATGACAAAACTACGGCATAACATTCATTTCCCACTGGAGTCAGGTTGGAGTAAAAGCTAACATTATGTGTAGTGAGTTTGTTACATAAAATCTGATCAGTGTGATTTTTCTCTTAATTCTAGTGATTATTACTCTTATCTTGCCGTGCAAATACAATCAGTTATGTAGCTTTAAGAAATAATTTAAGGAAGAACTTCTTTATTTTGTTGATATTATTAATTTGCTTATTAATTTTGGGAATGTCTAGGCTAAGCAGGTAGTCTTGAATACATGGTCTATCCTTTACCATGCCATCAGAGATCATTACTGGTCATCGGGGGCTTTGTGGGCGATATATGTATCAGATCGAGCACTGTTTTTAGGCCAAGCTGGTTAGAGAATGGATGATTGTGTTACAGACTGCTGTAGATCCTCTTGATGGTGTCGCCTTCGTCTTTGGCAATAATGCCCTTCTCAATATACAGGTCAACCTGCTGGTCCATGAAATCCTTCAGCTTGGACAGGTCATAATCTGGAAAGATGAGTGAAAATTGTAAATGAGGGGTTTTAATAATCTGATGTCTAAAGCGGAAGATCATAAGGTTATAGTGGTTTGGCAGCAAAGATCAGACATTAAATTCTAGAAGTATTGTCTTCTTAAGATGGCACACACAAACAGGCTTCAAGGAGGATTAAGGTCAGAGCACGTTTGTCTCATGAAGGTGCATGAAATTTAATAAGGTCAAAAGATCAGACTGGAACACAAGTGCCAGTTAAGTAACTGCTAAGTAAGACACTACATTTTGCTTTGAAGCACCATTTGTATTCACCTTGCTCTAGACAAATAATTGTCATTTGACACTGCACCATATGGCTGTGGCTATATTTAGAGTTGAACACAGCCTAACTCACTATTATCCATCATGGTAACAAATGAGTTTCAGTGTGCAGGCAAACAGCTGCAGCACCACCTCTCCCTGTGCTAACAGACTCTGAAAAAGGTGACAGAAGAACAATAGAGGAGAGATAAAAAAGACACACTAACTTTTGCACCTTCCTAATGGCACTTCTAGCAGAAGCAAATTATTGCACTGCTTGAAGATACAGTTGCTTTAACAAACATGATGTGCGTGAAGGATTAACAGAATGTGATTAGAGACAGCGCTACTTCTCTCAGTCTTGGCACTGAGGAGCCGTGAGCCCAAACCAGGATGTGGCCTCTATGTCCATCTGCTCTTCTGGCTAATCTCTGTAGTGTGTAGGCGTAAACACACACCAAGTCTGCTTAGACTGTCCTAATGGGTGCTTCTGGCAGAGTGAACACAATAAACGGCCCATCTCACACTCTGTTTCTATGAGAGTGTTCATGGTTGAAAAGGCTTTTTTGTCTAGTTGTACTCTCTCTGAAAACAGAATAAAGATGAGAACTTTAGAGAGCAGTTTAAAGTGGAACAAAATGTGCTAGAAAAGTAGGTCCTGATGGTGTATCATTTTAGTTACTAAGCGTCACTGTATGGGAAAATAGGGTGACTCTCTGGGCACATTCTGACCCTCTGTGTGTGTTCGGTTTGAACTTGTCCTTTCTTACCATTATCAGTCTGTCTCCTCTGCCCAGATCACTGACAGGCAGGCAGGGAGGCCCCTGTTGTCCCAGACAACCCATCCACACACTTGAATGCTAATGAGGTGTCCTATATAGAGCAAGGTCGGAGATGAGCTCCAAACAAAACTTCCCTGCTGCTCCACTCCTCTCTGCTATTCAGTGATATAAGCTCAGTGTCCATCTTTTGTTTTTCTTTCTTCTGTTTTTAAGATGCACGCCAGAATCTGGGTCACACTTTTTTATTTTTAATTCAGTTTTTTTTTGTTTTAAATTGTTTGCCTGGCTCACCTTTTGATCAGCTAAGATTAGAATCGTGCAGTAAATGCAGGAAATATAAATCTCACTGAGGTGGAACTTTTGTTTTTGTCTGAGAAATCCAACTGAGATGATCACCAGTGGACGGATGGCCTGAATAGTGAGAACTCATTAACATTTCATTCTGCTCTGCTTAATTAAGCACCACTGCGCATTGATTTTGCACTGTGGAGAGCCCAACAGCAGGTTCCTCTTGTTAGACGAGTGCACTGTAGTGTGTGAAACTACCATAGTCTTCACAGCTCTGCAGACTGATGTAGTTTCTGGGGCACAGGCAACCTTCCTAATGAAAACTGATAGTCACATCATGGGTAGAGGCAGTGCATTTAAATATAGACAAACACTATTAATCATCTGGTCTGCCACAACTTTTCTGCATGGTTGTAATAGAGGTGCTAGTTACTGAGCAGGTTCAATATCATTGACTACATTTCTTCTTCGTACACCTTCAATGATGAGGAACAGGTAGGAGGGAATAAATCACTGACCTTTGTCTCTGAACAAACCAGCTGCATCACAACAATTAGGACAACTCATTTACAGTTATCCATATTTATGAGAACTGGAGTGAAGCGTCTGTGCTAGTAACCTACTCTTTTAAAATGCAAATCAAGGCTAACAAAAGAGATTTCAAATGTTCTATTCTTTGGTGTGTTACCTCAGATCTGTGATCTATAACTGTTTAGTAGGGACAGAGGGTTTTATGAATGAGGATGGCTTCTAGTTCTGGCTCTTAAAACTCAACAAAGCGGTGTAGAATCAGCATGGAAATGTTAGTGTATTCTTTGCATGTACTGATCCTTCAGCACACACGATTCAGGTCTGTATTGAGTGTCTGACATCTATTTTTGAATTTGGGCCAATTTCTCACCATCTTTGCCTTCTTCTTTGTTGTGTTTCTTCAGCCACTCGATATTCTTCCTGATGGCCTCAAGATAAGTCTCTGACTTGCCAGGCTGATCTGAAGTGAAAAGAAAGAGACAATGAAGAGAAAGACACAAAACAATCTTCCTCATTAAAATGTAACAAAATTCAAAACATCTCTACTCAGACAAGCCTTGTATTTTTACCAAAAATGAGTTAGTACTATCTTAGACATATCAATTATTTATAAAGCAAAACTTTTCTAAAGCAAAAGGAGCATTTTCTTTTTATTTTTTACATCTCAGAAGCTGTGGAAACATAATGGCAGCTAGGATTTTTCCTTCTTAATAACCTTAGCAGCACAACAAGGCACTACTGGAATAAAGGATCAATTTTAAAATGAAAAATGGTAGACACAACTCATTTGGCATCTGCAGTTTTAGATGTACAGCAAAAGATTCAGAATCTTTGTGACAGCTGACTGGTTTTTAATAGGGAGAACTGTTCCTTTTTCATTTCCACGCCGCATCCCGAATGCCTGTTCTTGCACTGTATAACTTGGGATGATCACATACTGTACACTTCCCCAGTAGCTGTAAGAAGAATTGACTAAAGAGGATGTTGACAGAAGTTAGGAAGAGAAAGTAAGTATCCAAGCAAGAGGCAGGACAAGAGTAAATCTCTCTTTTAGTTGTTGAACTGGAGCTTTGCACATGAAAAAGCTTAGTGACAGGCCCATTCTGACTGAGATTTAGGCCGCTAGTTTGACATGAATGGAGATCACTAACCAGAACTTTCAGTTTTGACTTGCTGTCACTAATTTGTCCCAAAGTTACAAATTTTCAGTATCTTCAAGTTAGAATGAGTAAACAGTGCAGAGGCAACAGAAGCAGATGGAGTACATGCTGTCATTTTAAATAAGGGAAAACCTGACAAAAAAAAGGTGATTGACTCCTTTCCCACTGACACTAGACAAGCTTTTCTGGTTTGTTACGTTTAGTATTAAAAAACCCAAAGTAAATAGCAGAAATAGCATAAAGCCACATTTGTGACAATGTTCCAGTGGTTACTTTTTGCTTCTCTCTTTTTTAAACTCAACTCCAACTGAGTGATCAGCTTGAATAGAGATGGATGGACAGAACAACTTCAACAGCAACTTCACTGTCCATTATATCGTTGCCTTGGTGAAGGGTTTCAGAATTAGCATTTCTGCCGAAGTGTGATATTTCTTTCTGTGCTTATCAGAGTTGGTACTTATAAATGGCTTTTCCTGAGTCATTTGACACGGGAATGAATGACAGCTGTACCCTTTCCCACTGAAGACAAAAGCCAGACTTTAGTGAGTGTTGAAAGGGTCTCAAGTTGTTGGCTTGTATTGCAATAATGATGACATATTTGCCACATCACCAACTAATGCAGCTTTCGTTCAGTACCATTCAC
Organism: Etroplus canarensis; assembly: GCA_015106775.1. Taxonomy (NCBI): domain Eukaryota; kingdom Metazoa; phylum Chordata; class Actinopteri; order Cichliformes; family Cichlidae; genus Etroplus; species Etroplus canarensis. The sequence continues at coordinate 6,100 of VUQH01080232.1, read as the reverse complement.
AGCTTAAACTCAGAGCTCTGCAGAACTGAATGAACCAGAACCCTTTAAGTGTCACTTAGAGATACATATTGCTCAATGAAATTTACACAGTGCTGCTTTAAGTTTGTGACGATTACTAAATCACAGATTAAATATGGATTATAACGCATGTCCCAATTTTCCATAAAAATGTGTTATGCAACTCAGTGCAGCCTTTTAAAAAAACAGACAAACCAGAATTTAGTCAACAGTACTCAGTATTTCCTTAATTTCCTGCTGAAATGTCATAGTGGTAATCCTGCTCTGTGATTCATGTTGTTTCTCCTCTTTATGTGCCTATGTGTGTGTGTGAGTGTGTGTGTGTGCGTGTGTGTGTGTGTGCATGTGTGTGGATTAGATTGATGAGTGGGTACAGCACAGCGGACAGGGACACAGAATTATGGCAGCTGTGACAAGCTTTCCTGTGAGTGCTATTGGACTGGCCTAGTTCAGGGACTCAAATACACAGAGTTATATATTTCAGTGTCAACACTGTTGAATGAAAATAACATGTCTGAAATGGTAGTCTGACTAATACTGAGCTAGAATGAACAGGACATTTTACTTCATAGAACTAATGTGATGGGATTTGCAATATTTATCAATCAGATATTTATTTGACAATTTGACACAAAACACAATTAGGAGAAATATGCAAAAATATTAAAAATGAAAAAAATATTACAAAAGTATAGCTTATTGTTTGTGAGCTCAAAATAGCAAAATAGTATCAAATTATTGCAGATCATTTTAAAGCACAAATCACGAAAGAAAATGCTATTTATGCTTCCTCTAATCATCATTATTGGGTAGTGGACTGACTGGTCTCAGTTGATGGCCGCTCTTCCTTGGTTGAATCTTTCAGGTTCTCGTATTCCTTTTGCATCTTGGCAGCCTCTGCTTTGGTATTGTCATCCTCATCCAAGTTTTTCACTACAGCAAAGAAATAGTAGAGGAAGCATTAAAAACTGTGGCTTGGTTGCTGACAGAGATGCTTAAAGTAGCAGTCTAGCATTTTCATTCTTTGATTAAATTACATGCTATTTATATTATGTAAGATTTTCAATGTGCTGTGTTTATTTTTACAGTGTATATGACAATAAACCTCTTATCTTAATCTTTATAAAACTGCTGATTTAATAGTGTATAAAAATAATAGTTTTCTTTTTAATATTTGATTGTTCCACAGACTCTCTTGTCTAGAAATTGACTTTCTTGAGACCCGCACACATATAATAAAAAAACCCAACAAAACAAACTGGTATACAACCCTCTATAAAACACTAAATTATTGTTTTCAGGTTCAGAGTTTAGTTTGAATACATTTTCAGTACGTTCAATCTATATATTGTTTATTTTTTTGGTATCTAAAATCCAAAAATGTCAGGTGGCGCAACTGTCTATTTAAATAAAGACACTAAGAAGACCATTAAAAATGGCATTTAAATGATAATAAATTCCAAATAATATACTCAACCAAGATTTTATTTTTGGAAGTGTCAGAATAAATCCAAGTATTTAAATAAAACATAGTTTAAAAGCTGTTGAGCTAATTAAAGCGATTTTGTCCAGCACTTTCTATGTTCTTAACTGTCAGGATGGTGCAACCATAAACATAAGATTTTTATTAACAAGTAAAAAATAATACCTCATAGGGTTTTTATGGCTGGCTGAAGAAGTTAGCAGCTCTCTCTTAAATATTGTTAAAAAATGCTAAATTCAGCATGTATGTAGGCTGGAACAATTTCTATGTCAGGTGGTGCAACCAAAGTAACACTGGGAGGCTTACAGAACTTCAAAAAATTAACTAACTAACTAATTTATTATAAATAACGTATGCAAATCATGTAATATTTTAAATGAAATTACACTTATGCTCTTGCTACTATACACAAAGTAAAGTTGAAAATAGTTGCATAGGCCAGGTGGTTTGACATCAAGAAATGTCACTATTACTATTTAATTGTTACAGTTATTTAAAACTCTAAGATGATCTATTAGACTTTTAAAATGTCAATTAGTTGTATTCAAAATATGTTAGTTTATAGAATAAACTCATACAAGTCATGAACTAAATAAATTATTTAAACAGAAATGATATACTAGGAAAATGATGATGCCATCACAAAAACATGCGTGCCACATCAATGACCCTAATATGTGAATGTCATCTAACGATGTAGAATAAAATGATCTGATTTCATTATTGTTTGGCATGTTTGGAGGGAGTGATTGTTCAGCTGTTTACCGTTTGGTCCAGTAAAGTCAGGAGGCACAAGAGACTTGCCCAGCTTGTTCTTGGTCTGCATGGCTATCATAGCATCCAGGTTCTCTGCAGGTGGGTAAAACAAGACAAACAATTTAGATTTTACTTTAAATTTCATCAGCACCGTGTTGGCACTGCAGGGAGAATGAAAGCCTCTTAAGCGCTTGAATGACCCACACTGTTTCGGTGTGACTCAGACGCTGATTATAATTTAAAACGAGTGTCATCTAATTGCTGAAAAGACGGCTCAGGGGTATGACAACAGTAACAAACATAATCTTGTGTTTTTCCAGTGTCATTTCCAATAATTTATATATCCATTGTAGACTGCACAATAGAAAATGGATGTAGTATAACTAGAGCATTTATGGCAATAATTTATGGACAATTCAGTTAACAGAAACACAACTAAGGTTTGTAGCATCTCTTCTAAAACAGCACAACAGGCGTTAGTTTTTAACGTCAGGTCAGTCCTTTGATTTTTAATGTGCAAGATGAATAACTACATTTATTTGGGGAGTTTGTTAAATAATCCTTAGGGTTACTGAAATAAACAGATCATGTGGATTAACGGAATGAGTGGATTAGTCCTATCTGGATTAACAAAGGGGTGAACTTCATGTTCAAAAATAAAGGACGCAGATGTTCTTGAGATGCACACATCTCAGAAATGAGTTAATATGACATACTCTTTATCACGCTTGACCTTAAGTCCATTTATTTAGCATTTAAAAGGACTATTTAATCATTTATTTATTAATAAAAAAAACTACAGTGCAGTTCTGAGCAGGTATAAGGACCTCTTAAGCATTTTAATTTTATTCTGTCAAGATTTCTTTCCTGTGAAGACAGCCCACTCTTTTAGAAATGTGTTTTAAGATACTAAATCATAAGTTCTATTAAATAAGTTCTTTAATTATGATTCTTAAATGTTGACTCAAATTTCAAAAACACACCTTGCTGACTAAAAAAGCTAGTATCTTAGATTAAAACAAATATTTTGGAGAGTTTGTTATTGGTTTCCATTTTGGTTAAAAAAGAAAACATATCAGAGCAGAGGATCTTTATTTATTTAAGAACGTGAGAGTTTTGGATGGTGGTCTAGACATTATGACAGAAGAACAACAAAGAGATAAATCATACAGAAAAGTTTGATTTCTTTGTTGTAACTGAGCATCACAGAGCCTTGCAATTTCCTCTCTTATCTCTGCTCACTCCAGCCTCCTTCCTACATTTTTCCTATTATCCAACCATCTCATTCTCCTCTGTACTTTCTGTGTAGTCAAACCACCTCCTCCTCCCACCTGTACCACAGTGGAAACCCATTATGTTATTCTCTCCCTCTGCATACACACACACACCATATTTCTTCCTCGCCCACTCTCTTCTTCCATCTTATTCTCTAGCTTAAGTCCTGCATCACCCTCTGTCAGATTGACAGCTGTGTGTATTCAGCTGTGTACCTGAGTGACTCACTGGAGCACCACAGGCAGATGGGCATGAAGATGGGGAGGGGGAGGATTTACACATTGTTTTTCTATTATCTCATTACAACCTATGCTACATAGGTTGCCTAGGAACTCACATCTGGTCTTATTGTATATGCCTGCTTTCCCCGTGTATGTGACATCAACAGTGGCCATTTCCTCTGTCGCAGGAAATAACAAGGGCCAGCTGCTACCACGGGTCATCCAATGGAAAATTGATTAAGCCTGTTGTAACCTACATAAAACAGGTCAGACTCAGTTATAATATGTTATTTTGACTTACAATGGGACATATATAATGTAAATGTATTCTAAATTGCTACAATTAATATATCTGATCTGTGTTAAGACTAGTCTGTCACAATATCTATATATGCCTGTATCCATATATGTCAGTATTGACATGATGTCAGAGTTTAATTTTTAAATATCATCAATACATGATTAACATGGCAGCCCTAATTGACTGCCATTTATTGAGGAAATAAAGCAAAACATTCTTTGTATTAAGCTTCCAAGATGTAAGGATCGTTTCTTCTGTGTTTCATACGTTCATCCTAAATTTAACATCTTTCTATTTTGACAGAAAAGCAAGCAATGAGAAGACATCAGCTTCACCATGAGTTCTGGAGGCTTGTGATGGGCATTTTTCCCAATTTTAATAACTGTTAATAATAATAAGAATTTTAATAATTGTTGAAATTAATAATATTCCAACTCTAAATAAGACCATGTCTATCATCCTGATTTTAAAGCAAAACTTAATTCAGTCCCATGCATGAAAGAGGACTTTATTTCTATGTTTTTTCTCCCAGGCTGAATGTCATTTAACAGAGAGAAAGATATTTGGTCTGGGATTTCCTTAGGCTCACACAGAGGGATGACAATTCTCTCTTACAGGTGTCTGACCTTTCCATTGGCCAATGATGTGTGATGCCCAGCCATAAAAATCAGCCTGGTTTTACAGGGTGCCCCTGACACTAATCTGTCTCTGCAGGCTTTACACTCCACTGCATGGGCTGGTAGGGAGCATTAGCTAGAGTGAATGCAAACAGAACACAGGAGGAAATCTCATGTAACTCATAGAAGCAGAGAAATGCATTTACACTTGCTAGTAAATGCAATGGATGGATGGAAACCTAAATCCATTATCCACATGTTAGCCACACATACATGGCGCGCTGAGCTCACACATTGATGAGCTATAACCTAACTTCCTGCTTAGGAGCTTCACTTCCATTTCCATCTCTAAAATTCCACCATTCCACCAATTCCATAGCTTTTATGAGACTCTGAAGGTCTGCTCACAGTTGGAGAGAAAAAATGTGGCTTTCATTGTTATGTCTGAATGAGCAGATACAATAATTAGTTTTTAAGGCAAACACCAGCCGCTATTAGACAAAGCTTGCTTCTTTCTGTGCTCTATAGCTATCAAATGCCCTTACCTTTTTGGGTCCCATTGCTAAGATTCAATCTGAATTTTTGATAATATTGCGGTAATATTTCTCATGCATTATTTATGCAAATTTTCAGATCATGTGTGTCCGTTTTTGGTGAAGACTGGAAAAACCTGCGGCAAGTGAGCATTTTCAAAACGTTTTCAGAAATTAAGGAGTGCAAAATTGGAAGCTGTATAGTGCTTTAAATTTAGTGTAAGGATTCCAATAGTACTCCATTTTTCAAAATAAGTCTTAATAAAGTTAACTAATAACACTGATCCACAGGTACCACTAGAGTTCTTGAGATGCTGAAAAGAAACTTGGTAAAAACCATACTAAATTTTAAAAGTATTTATCAAATGGTTGTACGAGCTGCAATAGATGAAAATGGAATAGCATAGAATAGGTTTCATTTGACGTTTTATATCACTTTCCCTTAATATGTCAGCCACATTTAGACTTTCAGGTGCAGCTGGATAAAGCCAGTAAATTAGTGTTAAAATTAATTAATCGTTATTAAATTAAATGTCATTATCAGGACAAAAATGATGTTTCATTATCAACATTGTTGAGTTATTGCCCTGTCCTGTATTATTTACCAAAAAATGCAACAGGGTCTTCAAGGACTGCGGCCTCTATTATACATTTTTATGTCTCACATTCAGGCACTGAACATCCCCAACCGTTGCAGACAGAAGTAGCATTACATGACGTCTTACCCAGATAGGACACACCCTCCTCTGGTGTTATGGTGCCGTACTTCACCATCATTTTGACAAAATCAATCAGAGTCTTCATGATCGTAATCAATGTCTCTCTTTCCTGAGTGTCTTGCTCTGCAACAGCAAAGGAGAAAGCAAACTGAAAACCAGCATCTAACAGTGGTAACC
>VUQH01080231.1:0-22544 GCA_015106775.1 Etroplus canarensis | reverse complement strand
CCTTCACTACATCCATTAACCTTCTCTGTGGTCTTCCTCTTCTCCTCCTGCCTGGCAGCTCCATCTTCAACATCCTTTGTCCAATATATCAAATATCCCTCCTTGAATGTGTCCAAACCATCTCAGCCTTGCCTCTCTGACTTTGTCTCCAAACTTCTCAACATGAGCTGTCCCTCTGATATATTCATTTCTAATCCTGTCCATCCTGGTCACTCCCAGGGAAAATATCAACATCTTCAATTTTGCCACCTCCAACTCTGCCTCCTGTCTTTTTGTCAGTGCCACCGTCTCCAAACCATACATCATGGCAGGTCTCACTACCGTCTTGTAAACCTTCCCTTTCACTCTTGCTGCTATCCTTCTGTCACAAAGAACCCCTGACACTCATCTCCACCCACTCCACCCTGCCTGCACTCTCTTCTTCACCTCTCTTGTGCTCTGTCCGTTGCTTCAGGTGGTTGGTTAATCTCCCTTCACTGCCTCTACTCCTTGCATCTTCACCATTCCACCTGCCTGCCTCTCTTTCACATACATGTATTGTTGTATTGTTTCCACTGCTGGAGCAATGAACACAGTTTTTTTTAGCCAAGGATTGGCATTATGATTAAAAAAAAAACAGAACTGAAATCTTGTCACTGCTTGTAATCAATGATTCACATTTTTAAAGCGTGGGAGAAAAAGGGAGAAAAACTCATGTTTCACATGATGGATGCATTTTTAAATCAAATCAAACTGTTTGATTAGCCAGTTAGAATAGAAGCACTTTGTCCAACTACAATACTTTAACATAGACCCATTTCTAGAGCTCTGCAGGCTGCAGTGGGCTGTGGCAGAAAAATTATTGGTACAGCACTCGACATTTGGGGCCAGAAAAGCTATAATGAAATCTGCTGTACTATATTTTAATAACTGCAATCTTACTGGAAATTGTAATGGCACCTCAAGTTATACAAGGCTTGTACAAAGCATTCAAATCACTATAATGGCCATTTCTGTGCACAAAACCTCAGCTGCTGATACAGACCAACTGCGCCTCGAGGAGGTCAAACGGAGTCAGAAGAAACAGCTGCAAGCAGGAGAGCGGTGCAGTAACGTCTCTTTCATGTACCTAATTTGGTAAATCAAGGACATGACTCTTTAGAAGACGAAAGAAGCAAACACAAGAAAACCTAAACAGGATAGGCTGTATTAAGGTTAGTGCACTTGGAAGAAATAAAAGTAAACGGTGAGTTTAAGATTCAGAGTGGAATCGGTCTGAAGCTTTAATTGCCCAGCATTAAAACAGCTTAACTTCAACCACTACTGGAGACACAGCAGATATAAGACATCAACTTGTTTGTAGTATCAAATATGCTTAACACTGGCTACCAGATTAAGATAAGCTTAACAATGTACCTTTCGGCTGCTCCCTTGTATTGTCCACCAAGGGGTTGCCACAGCGGATTAATCCACATTGGTAATTTGGCAGAGGTTTTACACCAGATGCCCTTCCTGTCACAACCCTCCATGGTGAGAGGGGGCTTGTGTCCCCACCTGGAAATGAACCAGGGACCTTTCGCTTCAAAGGCGAATGCGTAAACCACTACGCTACCGGGGAGACCAAAGATAAGCTTAACAGTCAGCTTTAAACCACAGACTGTACATCAACAATGGCTGTAATCAATCTGACAGCGTGCACTGGTTTTGGGCTCTGCATTTTGAATCCATAGTGTTAGAATTTTACCTCCTGCCAGATATAACTATATTTGGTTGAGTGCTAAGTTCTAAACTAGTGCCAGAATGCATTAGTTCACAGAATGCATCTATAAACTGTATGTGTGCAAAGTGTATGCTAATTAGTGCTAAGTTACAAACTCGTAAACTGCTACAATTTCCCTCACCAAAACTGAGGCTCAAACTTCTTAGACACACTATATCACACAACAAGTTATAGTAACTGTCAGATCACTCCTTTAAAAATGCTCCCACAGACACCATTGTGGGGAGATCCAGTGTGGTGACTCCAGTTCGCAAAGGACACCAATCAGCTTCCCTGCAAAATGCTGCATAGACACAACCCCAGTTCCTTAGGGTTTGTGTAAAATATAAACCAAAACAGAATCCGATGATTTACAAATCTCATAAACCAATATTTTACTCACAAAAAATGTAGAAAACATATCAAATGCAGAATGAGACATTTTACTATTTTATGAAAGATGCTAGCTCATCTTGAATTTGAAGACAGCAACATGTCTCAAAAAAGTTATCACGCTGTTACCATCGAATGAGCTTACTGGGCAAATAGATCGTTGCCAGTGCTCGTGTGGTTAATTACTACTATGGGTAGAAGAAATAAGAACATCTTAGAGATCATATTGTCATAGGTTAAGGCCACAGGGGGTGGTCAACACATCAAAAGGAGCCAGTTGAGGTGGTTCAGGAATCTGATCAGGGTGCCTCCTGGACACCTCCCTCTCAAGGTGTTTTGGGCACGTCTCTCTGGGAGGAGACCCCGGGGCAAACCCAGGACACACTGGAGAGACTGTGTCTCCCAGCTGGCCCAGGAACACCCTGGTGTCCCCCCTTAAAAGCTGGAGGAAGTGGCTGGGGAGAGGAAAATTTGGGCTTCTCAGCTTGAACTGCTGCCCCACGACCCGGACCCTCGGACAAGCGATGGATGGACGGGGTGGTCATTGATCATAGCAGGTGCTTGGGTTCCTTGATTGTTTCCAAACTTTGTTTGGTTAATGCCTATGATGCGTAAACCATCTGATAACATTTATCAGACCGTGGAGTCAAAAGTCAAGGTCACACAGGATCAGATTCTAATCTTTTAATTTTTTCTGGGTTTGGGTTTTCGGCAATATAAATCTCTCATCATGGAAGTTTTTCATATTATTGTTATTATTAATTCATACAGCTTCTCAATGTTTGAAGAATTCTCCTGAGTTTGAGCTACATTTCAGAGAAAGCTGCAAAGCTTCATGTTTCTCTGCTTCTCTGGGACCAACTCTTAGGTCTGGTCATCTAAAGATGGCAAATTTAGGGCCTAGAATGTGGCACATTCCCCACATTACAGAACGGTGTAAACTGTGGAGTAGCAGTGATTTCTGAATAGACTAGATGTGTTGCCGGCTCTAATGATGAGAGGCTGTTAGGCGGATAGCAGCCAGCTTTCGTTGGTTGTTATACTGAGAAATGCTACTAATGGTGACATACATTATCGCCTCTCTAGGGTTTCAATTGTCATTTGGATTTTCTCTCTGCATCCTCGTGTGTTTTGGCCTTTGCAGGTACAGTTGTGTAGATTCAGGAACACACACACGCACACACGCACCCTGAGCTCCTCTGCCTCATAAATCCCTCCAGATTAATGTGATCAGCAAGACAGAGAAATTCACATCGACTTTTAAAACCCACCAGCTGTCTCAAAATGAGAGCTGAAATCCCACCGTACGGGAATAAGTATTTTTAAAGATTGCCAGAAACATGCAGCTATTTTGTATTGAACTGTGACTGTGTACAAGGTACTTGAAGAGATAACAGAGGCTTTGCAGTTGTGATTCAAATCTTGCATCAGACATGATGAAGTCAATCTCCTGGAGAACTGGCTCATAGCCGACAGTGTTTAAAACAGAGAGCCAGTCCGGACAGATGCGAAACTATAGCTCAGCAGAAAGTGCTGCATTTTGATGGGGTAGCCATGTGCACTGCTCTCCGTGTGTGTGTGTGTGTGTGTGTGTGTGTGTGTGCGCGTGTTTATGTGCAAAGATACAGAATTCAGCAGTAAGATAAACTCAATTCAAATGAATAAGGGAGTCAGGGTACAGCATCCGAGCTCCAGGTGCTTTATGGGCTGCTTCCTCTGCACAGTTTGAATGGGATTGAAACTGAAAGATATAAAACAAAGAATACAATAAGCTAGAAGCATAATCAAATTGCATAAAACCAACTCCACATCCATCTGTAGCGTAATGTTTCAAGTGTAAAGGATACCGCCTACTGAATCACTAGAGCAGAGAAAAGCAGAGGTCAGACTATATCCAAAGAGAATAAAGCTTCAGCAACACTTGTAGTATAAAATATAACTTTAATGTTTTTACCAGCGCATTTTGGCCAGGGATATTCATTGGGGTTATCCATAAGCCAAAACGCATCAGTCAGACATTAAAGTACTACTTTATACAACAAGTGTTGCTGAAGCTTTGTCCTCTTCTCCACGCACCTTGGAAGTACACTGTATGGACAGAGATACTGGGCCACCTACTGGAGTTTTTAATAACAGCTATTCTAAATCCATGGAGTTGGCCCCAGCTTCCACTCCTTTGGGAAGGCTTTCTACGAGATTTTGGAGTGTGTCTGTGTCTCTCTTTGCTCTCTTTTCTCTCTTCTCCCTCCCCTCACCACCAACCGGTCAAGGCAGATGGCTGCCCCTCCCTGAGCCTTGTTCTGCCGGAGGTCTCTTCCTGTTAAAAGGGAGTTCTTCCTTCCCACAGTCGCTGAGTGCTTGCTCATAGGGGATCGGCTGATTGTTGGGGTTTTCTTTCTAATACTGCAGGATCCTTACCTTACAGTGTAAATCACCCTGAGGTGACTTTTGTTGTCAACTGGGGCTATATAAATAAAACTGAATTGAATTGAATTTTTGCCCATTCTTCCAGATGAGGATTTGCGATGTCAGACACTGATGTTGGATGAGAGGGGCTGGCTTGCAATCACCATTCTAGTTCATCCCAAAGGTGGTCAGTGGTGTTGGGGTCAGTGTGCGTGTTTGGCAAGTTCTTCTGAACCAAAACTTATCCAGCTCAGTCATGATGGGCCTCTACCAAACTGTTCGCACAAAGTTGAAAGCATAGAATTTTTCAAAAATGTCCAAAACAACTCCATAGCATCATCCCTCTTCCACTAAACTTTACAGATGGCACAGTGCAGTCAGGCAGGTAACGTTCTCCTGGCATTTACCAAACCCAGACTCCTTCATCAGCCTGCCAGATAGAGACGTGTGATTCACCATGTCACAGAACACAACTCCACTTCTCCAGAGTCCAGTGGCTGTGTGCTTTACACCACTCCATGCGACGCTTGCCGTTGTGCTCGGTGACTGCAGCTGCTCAGCCATGGCAACCCGTGCTGTGAAGCTCCCAGCACAATGTCTGCATATGATTTAGAAGGTGATGTTTGTCAGTTACGCGCTTGGGAAAGGGAAAGGTATAAAAAGCAGAGAAAGACAGCAGGATTATTTCTCACTTCCAGCATAAATGAAAGTTTTAAACAAGTTAAAAGACACAGAATCACCATGAAACTCATTTAACACCGAATCTTTTTTCCTGCATACACTAGGCTCTCCCATGGAATCGTTTTTTTAATGGCAACAGCAGGTGTGATGGCTTTTACTCAACACATGACTTTACTTAAAACCACAAATCCCACAACAATACTTCCTCTGGATAAAAACAGGAGGGCGGCTTATTAATTCAGGTAATGCAAAATAAATGTGGTGGAAAAACATTTCAAAACAGCAAACCAGTGTCCTATCTTATGATCAAAAAATCACGGTTGTAGCAGGGTTGGAAAATATTGTGCCACTCCACTCTTGTTTCACTGTCTGCCCTAAACTACAAATATAGAAACAGTAAAATACATCAAACAGTTACAGATGTTTCAAAGCGAGTTCACCAGCAGGACAGACTGGTTTTTCTTTTTTTTTCTTGTTTTTTTGGACAGTACAGGGAATCAGAGCTTTTAAAAACCCTGGTGTAGTACTGTTGATACCATTCAGGCTTGCGTATTTTGTTGTGCCACTGTCACACCTTGTGTCTTTATTATAGTAGAATGGCTGAGCATGTCAGTAAATGGATCTTTTTTTTTTTTCATATCGTTTCTTACTGTGAGTTTCCTACTGTGAGTCGCTGTGGGGTTTCTAGCAGCACTTCTGGCTGTTAGATTTGTTCTTTCACAGTCATCTCTAGGAGCCTTTCATGAACCACTGGGTGGTCTTTGAAGGCCTCTATGGAAACTCGCTGATATTCAGTGAAGACTTAATTTGTCCCCTTATGTTAACAAATGTCTTTATCTGCTTTTGTCCCACTTGTGTGCGTTGCAGTGCTGGTGCTGCTGTTTGTGATGTGGATGAAGAGGAGGGATAAAGAGCGTCAGGCCAAGCAGCTTCTCATCGACCCAGAGGACGACGTCCGAGATAACATCCTCAAATACGATGAGGAAGGAGGCGGAGAGGAGGACCAGGTATATACAAACTGTATAAACGCACAAACTGAAACGCTTTGAACCCCCTGGAGTCTGGCCATTTTTGACTAGTTTTTATTTTACCTTCATATTTCACCTTTAAAGCTGTTTACCTTCCCTTGTTCTGTCCCATTTTTTTGGCACAGCCTCACTATGTAACATAAGTTATTTTTTTCATTTTGACGTACTGTATTAGTGGTTTACACATTCGCCTTACAAGCGAAAGGTCCCTGGTTTGATTCCAGGTGGGGACACAAGCCCCTCTCACCATGGAGGGTTGCATCAGGAAGGGCATCAGGCGTAAAACCTCTGCCAAATTACCAATGCGGATTAGTCCGCTGAGGGAGAATACAAGACAGCAGTCAAAGGTATATTTTCTTAACACACTGGATCTAAAATCACACAAAACAGAAAATTCAAGTAGGATTTTTTTATTCTGAAAAGCAACAAACATGTTTAACAAAGCATTTTTATAACTTAGAATGACAATATTAAGTGTAAATTTCAAAAACTTATGTATGGATTTAGCAAACAACAAAGTTACAACAACTTTTTATATTAAAATGCAGGCGGTTTTTTTGTACAGTTATTTACAAAACAATCAAGTGTCACAATAAGATGCCACACAAATTACTTGTGACACTTCAGATAAACAGTTTCTGTCCATAACAACACACAGGGGCACACCACAACACACAGGGACACATCAAACACAGAGGGACACATCACAACACACAGGGACACATCACAACACACAGGGACACACCACAACACACAGGGACACACCACAACACAGAGGGACACACCACAACACAGAGGGACACATCACAACACACAGGGCTTTCGGCTGCTCCAGCTCACCTGCCCCTTGCATCCTCTTCCCTCACACCCTCTGCATGTCCTCCTTCACTGCATCCATGAACCTTCTCTGTGGTCTTCATCTTTTCCTCCTGCCTGGCAGCTCTATCTTCAACATCTTTTGTCAAATATATCCACTATCCCTCCTCTGAACAAATATTTGAGAGATTAAAGAAAAAGATCGAAGAAAAGATCAAAAGAAAGATCTTCTGTGGTCTGTCTTTTGATTTCTTTTTTGTGACACTTTCTTAAACAGTGGGAAAACCATAAAGTGTTCTGTACGCCTGAAAAAAATAAAAAGCCATTGCCACACCAATCCAGTTTGGTGTGCTAATCAAGTCTCATCAACAAATGGTGTTGGTGGACATGCATTCAAAGGAATGATGATAGTAATAATAATAACAATAATAATAAAAGTAATGTTTTTAGCCGAGATTCTTTAAACAGTTCCTGTTAGACCGCTTCCTCCCATCATTGCCACACAGTGGCAAAACACACTCGCGCATCCTCACATACAAGACATAAAACACACATACTGTTTCCACACATACACACACACACACTGCTTCTCTGCAGTTTTCAATCATCTGTCCTCCAGCTAAGATTAAGTGTGCTACAAAAGAGGACCTCGAAACAGGATTAATTGCTTTCTGTTGGAGAACAATTTCCTGTGTCTCTCCACACAACTTTTCTGCTGGTGCCAAGCGCATAAGCAGGGCCGCTCTTCTACTGCGGAAATGTTTAACCCTTTATCTGGCTAACTAGACTGAAGGCATGCTTTACTTTTTATAGTGGGACCTCTCTGTGAAAGTGCGCATTTTAAACTGTGCATAATGTAAAAAGTGTGTAAAAAAAAAAAATCATACAAACATTTTCAGGATTTCGCAGGTTGAGGTTCAGAGGCGGCACTATTTTCTCATTTTCCCTCCAGCTTTAGTGAACAAACACACCTTTTGTTTGGGTTCTTCTCCTCCACACTCCCTACTTTCAAACTAGCTGCAGTCAGTCAAAATGGAAGCATTACCACTTCAGCAGTAATATAAATTCACCTCTGTACTCTCAGGAAGTTTAGCTTTAAGCAATATGGGGGAGTTTCAGTGTTCCTTCAAATGTTTCACACAGCAGAAACAGACAGTCTCAGTAGACTATTAGCATGTAGCCTGTGGATACTACCGCCTGCTTACAGGGTAATGACTGTTTTTCCTCATATGTATGCTACTCTAAGGATAAACATGTGCACAAATGTGATTAAAACATATTTCCCCAGTATCATCAGGGCAGTTATGTGCGGTGGATATAGAAAGTAACCACAGCCCTGTTAAAATACCAGGTTTTTCTCATGTGGAAAAATGAGACCACAGTAGATCATTTCAAAGCTTTCTCCACCTTTAATGTGAACTGTAACCTGTATAAGTCAATGGAAAAAGAAACAAATCTGTTTGGGGGAAGATACATATATATACACATACATACAATTAAGAATGAATTGGGAATTAATCATGATAAATCAAATTAATCTACAGCAGCCCTGTGATTAATCTGATTAATAATTTTAATCGTTTGACAGCCCTAGTTATACTGATTTGATTCCTGGTTCAAACCTCTTTTCACCATGGAGGGCTGCGTCAGGAAGGGCATCTGGCGTAAAACCTCTGCCAAATTACCAGTGTGGTCGCTGTGGCGACCCCTTGGGGAGGATACAAGGATGCAAAGGTGTACTTTGACAGCCCTAGTTATAACATATACTGCAAGTACACAAATACCAACAGCTTCAAGAAGAACAAGACCAAGAACAATAAATAAGAAAAATAATATAGAGATAAATAAGGGGACCACAAACATGGAAAAGAGAACAGATCTCAGATTAATAAAAGGAAGTTGCCAGGTGATCCATAATGAAGAGGACCTCTGTCAGGCTGTTTGTATGGGTGGATATAAAGATGAATATGGCACTGAAAAAGTTTTTAAATAAGAAGGAAAATTAAGACATATTTGGAAATTCACATAACTCAGTGAAATTGCCTTTTTCTATTTAGGCTACAACCAATCAAGCAATTATACACCAAAGTTTTACTAATCAGGAGCTGCAGAATTTCATTTCACAGCTGCAGGTCACTGAATAAGACTTAGCAATAAAACTGTAGTCAGAAATTTGTCCCATTAATCTTTTTCAACTATTTTTTTATTCACACAGTGAACATTTGTTCTGACCAACTGATACAGTCAGACAGTTCAAACTGTCATAAAAAAATTAGACATGGGTCACATACGGGCAAAAAATCAGATTCAGGTCTCTTTTGCTTGCAGTGTCAATGTAGCTTAAGACTCCTATTATGGCTGCCATGCAGAGACTTTTAGGTCACGTCACCCAGTTAGAAACGTTCCTAAATTAAACTGACTATTCAAATGCACCCACCTTGTTCTACCTAATGTGTGATTGGGATGGATTATATAATCACAGTTATGGCATATCTGTTTGGGTCCACTGGTCTATTTAGTCTTTAATCTTATAATCTCATATGAGCATATTAGAATTCATGGTAGAGCAGGATCCCCAACATGTCAGTCTTGGTAATATTAGTAAGGAAAGATGGCAAACAAACATTAGGGTTGTTTTAAAGCTCAGGAGTTGGAGTAACACTCCACTACAAGCACAACATGAAAGTAAAGAACACACTAATTTAATTGCGTTCAAGTACTCAAGCTTATTGGGGCTAACATCTGTGTTATTGCTGTTATGTTCATTCAGGTCACTTTAGTCCTTAGCGGATATTGTTTCTGACTCACCAGAATCACTTTGCACCAACACGCTCTTTCATGTACCTTCCTTTTTCTGCTCTAGCCGTTGGTGTATTTCGACGTAATTTCAGGAAAGGTGTTTCCTCTCTGCATCTCAAAGATGGCATCACACTTTATTCCTCTTGTTGGCTGTTAAATTTACCAAGAGTGTAGCTCAGCCAGTCACTTACAAACCACTTGGAACATAAAAAAGGACTCCAAAAGCTCTGAGGCTTTGTTTTAGCCTTGCTAAAACAGAGTGATTGATTTAACACTTGAATGGAAACACTTCCATCAAATTATATTAATTTTAAACTTTTTTCTGACTTTGAAAAGTAGACTTTGATCAGCTTCATAAATCCTGTCAATATTATAAGTGATGAAGACTTGCCCAAACACCATAAAGGCAAAAGTCGAATATTGTTAAAGAGGAGAGACTCAGTAGCACCTTGAATAAAGGACAGAACGTCAAAGCTGAACTTTGTGGCTGTGTTGGTTGACTCTGGTTCAGTTCACACTTTATTGTCTGTATTTCAATAAACAGACAGAAGCAGCATTCCTGTAATCTCTCTGCAGTCTAAACAATGGACACAAAGTTAATAAAAGAAAATCAAGGTTTGCTTCTTCCTTTATCACTGCCACAGTAGCACGGAGCACAGGCCTTGGATGGTGGCGGGCATCAGCTGTTTGATAAGATTTTCATTTCTTTTTTACAGACAGCGTGGGTCTTTGTTTGTCTGGATTTAAGCTTCAGATAAAAAGCAAACTGAGCTCTCAGGAACATGCTTGTGTTTAAGTGTGCCAAGAAGAAATACAAGAAGTATACTGTACATATACACGCATCAGTCCTTCATTCACAGAAGCTTCTTCCTCACGTCTAACCCTTAGCCAAAAATTGGGCATACCCATGTGTTTCAGGCAGGTCACAGGGTCAAGCTCAGCCACAATGTCAGCAGATCACCTAATGTTAATGCTGCTCCAGCATTAGCTGATACCCTTCTAACCATTCAATTCACAAATTTTATTTAATTCAATTCAGTTTTATTTATATAGCGCCAGTTCACAACAAAAGTCGTCTCAAGGCGCGTCACACTGTAAGGTAAAGACCGTACAGTAATAAAGAGAAAACCCCAACAACCAGATGATCACCTATGGGCAAGCACTTAGCGAGTGTGGGAAGGAAGACCTCCATTTTAACAGGAAGTGACCTCCGCCAGAACCAGACTCAGGGAGGGGCAGCCATCTGCCTCGACCGTACAGAGTGGCTTGAAAAAGCATTCACCCCCTTTGGAATTTTTCCATTTTTTTGCATCTGTAATTTAAATAGATTTTTTTTATGTAATGGGCTTACACAAAATAGTCTAAATTAGTGAAGTGAAAATTTTAAAAAAAATTTAAAAATATCTAGGAGGTGCATGCATATATAGTCCCCCTTTTGCTATGAAGCCCCTAAATAAGATCTGGTGCTACCAGTTACCACCTGTGTGCACTGTAAGTGTCATATGATCTAAGTATACATCGATTAGGCATAACATGACCACTGACAGGTGAAGTGAGTGATGCTAAAAATCTCTTCATCATGACACTTGTTAGTGGGTGGGGTGTATTGGGCAACAAGTCAACAGTTTTTCCTCAGTGTCGATGTATTGGAAGCTGGAAAATTGGGTAACCATAAGGATTTGAGCTGCAAGGGCCACATTGTGATGGCTGGATGACTGTGGGGTGCTCCCAGTCTGCAGTGGTCAGTATCTATCAAAAGGGATTCAAGGAGCGAAAAGTGAAGACCAAGGAGCTCTCCAAAAAGGTCAGGGACAAAGTTGGGAAGAATATGGAACCACAACAAACCTGCCTAACTGCCAAACTATGCACATAATCTATGCGCTCAAGTTTTCCACCAAAACTCACAGACCGAGCAAAGAGGGCGTTGATCGGCGGCAACAAAGAGACTAAAGGAACACTGAAGGAGCTGGAAAGCTCCACAGTGAAGACTGCTGTATCTCTCTATAGGACCACTATAAGCTGTATACTTGAGACAGCTTGCTTTAAGCACAATTACCTAGCATTTACAGTCTGATGGATGCATCGGCTGCAATTTGGAGTTCGGTGTCTTGCCTAAGGACATTTTGGCATGTTGATTGCAGAAGCCAGGGACCGAGCTGCCTACCGTCTTGTCAGAGGAGAACCTGCCATTCCTCCTGAGCCCCCTGTTTATACACTCACTGGACACTTCATTACTTACGCCTTGCTTGTACCAGGTTGGACCTACTGTTGTTTTCAGAACGGCCTTAATTTTTTATAGCTTCAACAAGGTGCTGCAAACATTCTTCAGAGATTTGCCTCCATATTGGCGTGATGGCATCACACAGTTGCTGCAGATTTGTCGGCTGCACATCCGTGTGACTCCGGGTGACTGCAGGCCTTTTGAGTACAGTCAATACATTAAGACACCAGTTGAAGCCATTTCAGCTGACATGGTGTGTGTTACACTGCTGCAGTACTCAAGTAGGTTGTTCATTATGGTCATTTGGTACTAAGGGGCCCAAAATGTTAAAAAAAATCCCTCACACCATTACACCACCAGCAACCTGAGCCACTGATATAAGGCAGGATGGATCCATGCTTTTTTCATGCTGTTTTCACCGAATTCTGATCGAACCATCCAAATGTCACAGAAGAATTTGAGACCATCAGACCAAGAAATGTTTTTTTCAATCTTCTCTCGTCATATTTTGGTGAGATTTTGTGATTTACAGCCTGAGTTTCTGGTCCTTCGCAGACAGAATTGGCATCTTGTGTGGTCTTCTGCTGCTGTTGCCCATCTGCTTCAAGGTTCAATGGGTTGTGTATTCAGAGATGCTCTTTTGCATACCTTAATTTGTCACAAGTGGTTATCTGAGTTACTGTTCCCTTCCCATCAGCACAAAGTAGTCTGGCTGTTCTCCACGGTTCTCTGGCATCTACAAGGCATGTAGTCCCAGAGAAATACCACTCAATGGACATTTTCTCATTTTCAGATCACTCTCTGTAAACCCTAGAGATGGTTGTCTGTGTCCCAGCAGATCAGCAGTTTCTGAAATACTCAGTCCAGCCCATCTGGCATCAACAATCGTGCCATGTTCAAAGTCACTTAAATCCCTCTTCCTACCCATTCTGATGCTTAGTTTAAACTTCAGCAGGTCACCTTGATCTTCTCTACATGCATAAATGCACTGAGTTGCTTCCATGTGATTGGCTGATGAGATATTTGCATTAACAAGCAGTTTAAAAGTTATACCTAATGAAGTGGCCAGGGAGTGTGTAGTCCTGTCATTTTCTTTCAGTGTCAGTCTGTACTCCCCAGTTTGCCTGGCTATTTTCCCAGTTTGAGCTCTGTGTTTTTGTTAGTTTTTTCCTGTCTGATTCCTTTCAGTTTAATTTCGTTTCTTCATTTCAGTTTTTTCTTATTGGTTTACTGGATTCTCTTGGCAGCTCTGTGCAGCACCATTTGTTTGCTGCCAGTTAGTAATAAATCTTTTTTATTTTTTTAATTAGTCATCAGCGTCTTCATAGCATAGTGGTTTACACCCTCACTTTACAAGTGACAGGTCCCTGGTTCAATTCAAGGTGGAGACACAAGTCCCTCCCACCATGAAGGGTTGCGTCAGAAAGGGTGTCCAATCTAGAACTTTTGCCAAATTGCCAATTAATCCACACTGGTAATTTGGGGAGAATACAGGGGAGCAGCTGAAGCTACAATTAGTCATCAGCATCCTGTGTTGCTGTATCAAATGTGAAGGGATCACCAATGACCTGGTAGAAGTTAAGAGGTTAGCTGGTGGTTATAGTCATGTGCATAAGTTTTGCATTTAATTGTAGCTCTCATATTTAGAAATACATGTTTTTATTAAATTTCTACACCTTAAAATAGATCCAGCTTCTTACCTACTAGTCAATCCCTGTACAACCATTGTGAGAGCTTGGTTCACATTGCTGGCAAGAAGTCAGATTGGACTCTGACAGAGTCAGTTGGACTCTGTCAGGGCTACTCTTTGTCATCAATGCTGTTTGTAATTTTCATGGACAGAACTTCTAGGTGCAGCCAAGTGATGGGGCCTTTCTGTTTTGCCGGGTTTGGGATCACCCCTCTGCATTTTGCAGATGATGCATTTCTATTGGCTTCATCCGGCAGTGACCTCCAGCTAAGTGTGAGGCAGCCAGGATGAGGAT
The DNA here is from genome assembly GCA_015106775.1 of Etroplus canarensis. NCBI lineage: Eukaryota > Metazoa > Chordata > Actinopteri > Cichliformes > Cichlidae > Etroplus > Etroplus canarensis. The sequence continues at coordinate 8,477 of VUQH01080231.1, read as the reverse complement.
TGGCTCCTTCAAATCTGAGACCATGGGTCTCAGCCAGAAAAGGGTGGCGTGCCCACTCTGGTTTGGAAAAGAGTTCCTGCCTCAACTGGAGAAGTTCAAATATCTTGGGGTCTTGTTCATGAGTGAGGGAAGGAAGGGAGCATAAGATAGACAGGTGGATTGCTGCAGTGTCGGCAGTGATGGAGATGCTGTACTGGTCTATTGTGGTGAAGAGACAGCTCAGTGTGAAAGCGAAGCTGTCGATTTACCAGTCGAGCTGCGTTCCTGCCCTCACCTATAGTCGTGAGCCCTGGGTAGTGTTAGGGACAGAAACTCTCCTCTCCCTGTGGATTCTTTGAAGCCTGGATGAAACCTGATCAATAATTAATCAGTAACAAAAGACTATTATACTTCAAATTTTATGACAGAATTTATTAGCATCAATCTTAGAATACACACAAAGCTTTGGGTCCTTTCTCAGGCTATGCCCTCAGCAGGGCACGAAGTCTGCTTTTGGGCTGTATTACAATCTAATCTAGTCCAAGATAAAATGAGACAGGACCCAGACAAAAAATAAAACAGAGATTATATAGCTTCTGCATCTTTTGAATGTCTCTTCTCCTGATTGGTCCACGTTCTCCTCTTCTGTGGTTCATGTGATCTTCTTTTTCCCTCGTATCTGTGGACGCAGACAAGACACAATACAACACATGTTTCTCCATATTTGGCAGTGTCTATTCGTTAAGATTCGGCCAGTTCCAGGAACTTGCAACTGTTGACGTCTTCCTCAGTCCTTCTCACTCAACCCCCACGTCTGCAGTTGTCTGGAATTCTCCTGTACCGCTGCACAAAGTAGCAATTTCAGTTCCACATTGAAATTTGCGCAAAAGCTCAATTATGATAGCAAGCATTCACACACATCCTGTACAAAAATCAACTGTATTTTCTACTCAAAGATTATATATATATATGTATATATTTTGCCTGTTTACATTCTTTAATAAAATATATTCATTCATTCAATCAACCTCTTAAACAGCCTATTCACAACAGTAGTGACGGAAAGGATGAGGTTGCGGATACAAACAGCCAAAATGAGTGTCCGCTGAAGGGTATCTGGGCTCTCCCTTAGACATAGGGTGTGGAGCTCAGTCATCCAGGAGGGCCCCAGAGTAGAGCTGCTACTCCTCAGCTCTGAAAGGAACCAGTTAAGGTGGTTCAGGCATCTGACCAGGATGCCTCCCAGGTTTTTCTTGGGCGAGGTGTTTCAGGCATCTTCTGCCAGGAGAAGGCCCTGGGACAGACCCAGGACACGCTAGAGAGATTATTTCTCTCAGCTGGCTTAGGAACACCTTGGTGTCAACCAGAAAGGCTGGAGGAGGTGGCTAGGGAGAGGGAGGTCTGGGCATCTACGTGTAGCTTGCTGCCCCTGCACCCCTAATCCCAATGAGCAGTAGAAAATGGATGGATAGATGGATGGAATTTAGAAATAATGTTCAGTATTTTCATTAATGGAAATAAATGTACTGTAAATGTACTGGCACAGTTGTATAACAAGAGTCCTCAAAGAAATCCAGCGTTCTTTCTCAGACATCATTTAATCGGGTCATGGTGAATATAGAAATAAAAGAACCAAAAACCATTTCCTCCCTGTCTGCCAGTTTAACGCTGGCCTCTCAGCCGTTCTTCAGTGGAAAGCATTCTTTTGATTGGTCGCTGTGAACAATGCCCAAGGTCAGTCTACAGCTTGCTGTTATTGTCCGGAACGACTGCTTTAGTCGATTTTTCCCTGGAGACCAAAAAACATGAAATGTTTTTTTGGAAGGTTGCTGCAGTGACTCAGACGACCATTCACCACGAGCAGACCAGAGGCCGTGATACAAGCTTCCCCTCTGCCCTCGATTGTACTCATGTTGCGTGAGAGAAGGTGAATGACAGGCTGTGATTTTCTAAGTGGATGCTAATTAGACTGCATTAGGGTCATTTTCGCTTCTCCCTGAGGACAATGATGTGGAGAAAATGGTATCAGAAGAGCTCAGTGTGCTTCTTTTAGTCACTGAAATCCACAAGCATAAAATACAGCTGAAATAGAAAGGTGATAAGTCCATTAATTGCCATGAATGTGAGGGCTTTTTGCATTTCACTAATTTGTGCCCCCTCTGTCCTCCTGCCTGTGAAATCAGTCTCTGTATGGCACGTGAAAGTATATGAGTAGGAATCACCAGAAACCTCACAATTCAATATTATCACGATACTTGAGTCATGATATGATATGATATGATATGATATACTGCATTAAATACCGCGATTTATCACCTTTTTTTCAACTGCAAATTATATCCCCAAAGGTAACTTTTGTCAATAACGGTTTTATCTAATAGAACCATTTTCAGTCTGTTCCTCTCACTTCAGTCATTTTTATTGCTGCAAATTGGGATTGTCAACATTGATAGATTGAAACTTTGTTCATCACCATGGGGGCAATCATAAAAATTCAGTGAAGCAGACTGACCAACACTGACATTAAAGCTTGTCATAACTTTGTAGTACATACCCGTCCAACTTAACTGAATATAAAGATGCGGACAGTTTATTATGTTATTCCAGAACTAAAATGTTCAATACAGTTTTTATAATAGGATATTGATATTTTGTATCCCAGTACAGATAGAATATTGCTATGTAAAATATCGTGGCAATATACTGTATCAATTTTTCCCCCCACTCCTATTGAGGGATGTCTCAATTCCTAAAATAAATCTTAAAGACAGAAGGCAGAGCAGAGAGGATTATTATAATCAGGGATGCACAGGTGTATCCTTTGAAGTGTATTTACCTTCAGTGTTTAAAAGAGGCATGGCACACATCATACAAACCTTTAGCAGGAAGAGGTCTCAGAATCAGAATGCTTTATTAATCTCGGGGGGGAATTACATGATGAGACAACTCATCTTTTTTAATCATGAGTTGTGACAGGTATTTAAGATTATCATACTTTCTGCCGTTCACTGTTTCTGTGTGAGTAAAAAAATATATTGTCACATTACCCCATGTTGTGAATTTATCCTCAAACACTAATGCCGGGTGATTTTTCACCCCTCATTAGTGTTCTAGGGTTAATAAAAAGTGGCCCTATATATAAAACACATCACGAGCACTGTTGCACCTAAAATACAGCAGTAGTTGGGCTATAAGAGAACCAGTTATGATGCAGTTGTGTCAAACATCATATTTAATTGACGTCGCTTTAAAATGATGGCTCCGAGGTGAGGATGTCTCATTTTGTTAATGCCTGCTGCCCCGACTGCTCTCTGCTCCTGTCTCCTCCGCTTGGATCTCTGGTGGGAGGGAGTGAGGCGCCAGCAGAGGAGTCGAGGATGTGCAATTTGGGAAATGAGAAAGTGGGTGAGACTGCTGCTTTCATGAATCCGTCAAGTTTTTTTTACGAGTTTCAGAATTCTTTTTGGTATTTCTACTGCCAGAGGCTTGCACAGCACCTGGCATTAGGATATGATTAGTGAGAATATATTATTATTCAATGATAGGAAGGATTGTTGGCCAAGAACTAATTTTTTTCTCCTTTAGCTTGAAGTGTGAATTTACAGCAGCTCAAATATTCTGCCAAGGATGGATAATGTCTCTTTTTAAGTGGAAGTGTTTGAAGTTGAATCCGTGTTTCAGGACGCTCCGGAGGTCACCGTGTCTCCATGCATAGTAATGAGAAATGTTAAGTTTTGCATTAAAGACTGTGGTTTGCAGTGTTGAATACATTCAACTAGATTTAGCTAAATACAACAATTACATCTGTCCTGTCAAACAGCAGTTTGGTCGGTTGCAGCTTTTACAACATTTTACAGGTCGAATGTTGCTGGGCTCCTTTAGTGAATTTGCATACAATGACTGCACTTTACAGACATGATTTCACCATCTCTCATAATAACAGAGGACATAAAAAGCTGTGCGACAACTCACACCCACATTAAATTATACCCTGAGATGTTTTCAACTTGACAGGACAGAAACGTAATCCCATTACTTCAGGTAGACATGAGTAATGTCACTATACCACCTCATATTGAATTGGTAATTAATTGTCATAATCATTTATTTGCAAAAAACTTACTTTTATGCACTTGCTCACTCTTGATGAGCACCAGCAAAGTAGAATGAAATTGAAAGATTTTCCTTTTGTTTTTTGCACCAGATTAGAGCATTGCTCTGCACAGTCCTATCTGTGCTACCACAGTGAGAATCAGTTATAGTGGATATAGAAAGTCTACACATCCCTGTTAAAATACCAGGTTTTTCTGATGTAAAAAATGAGACTATGATAAATCATTTCATGTTATCCACTTTTAATGTGACCTATAATCAGTAAAATTCTATTGAAAAGGAAACAAATCTGTTAGTGAGGAAAATTTAATACATGGTTGCATAAATGCGCAAACCCCAAAACTAATACTTTGTTGAAGCGCCTTTTATTTAATTACAGCATTCAGTCTTTTTGGGTACACACCTGCCATCAATTAAAGTGACTCTGATTAACCCCAAATGAAGTTCAGCTGCCCTCATAGGATTTTCCTGACAGTTACTCAGTTCCATCCTACAGCAAAAGCCATGGTTCACAGAGAGCTGACAAAGCATCAAAGGCTCTTATTGTTCAAAGGTATCAGTCAGGAGAAGGGTTCAAAAAATTCCCACAACATTACATATACCATGGAACACAGTGCAGACAGTCGTCAAGAAGTGGAGAAAATATGGAACCAGAGTGACTTTACCGAGAACAAGATGTCCCTTCAAAATTGATGGAAAAGAGGAGATAAAAACTGGTCAGGGAGGCTGCCAAGAGGCCTACAGCATCAGTGAGGGAATTCTCTGGCAAGCACTGCTTGTGCAGTAGATGTGATAAAAAATCTCCCTTATTCTCCATGTGTTTCAACTATAGATATATCTTGACTAACAAAGAAAGACATGCAAGCTTGGCTAATTTTGCAAAAAAAAAAAAAAACCAACAACATCAGGTCTCCAAAAAGCATGTGGGAAAAAGTATTATGATCTGATGAAACCAAAATTGAACTTTTTAATCACAATTTCAAAAGGTATGTTTGGCACAAAGACATCACCAGAACAACACTATACCCAAGGTGAAGCATGGTGGCGGCAGCATCATGCTTTGAGGTTGTTTTTCTTGAGTTGGAACTAGAGCTTTAGTCAAGGTGGAGGAACTTATGAGCAGTTCCAAATACCAGCCAGTTTAGGCACAAAACCTTCAAAAGTCAAAATAAAAATCTGTGGGGTGACCTGAAGAGGACTGCACAAGCGATGCCCTCGCAGTCTGATAGATTTGGAGCATCTTTGCAATGAAGAGTGGGCAAATACTGCCAAGGCAACATGTGTCATGCTAAAAGCTTCCTACCCAAAAAGACTGAACGCTGTAATTAATGCATAAGGTGCTTCAACAAAGTATTACTTCTAGGGTGTGCACACTTATGCAACCAGCTTGATATAACCAGCTTATTGTACTTTAATTTTTATTTTTCCACCTAACAGATTTGTTTTTCAGTCGAATTGTACAGCTTATAGGTCACATTAAAATGACACATTTGAATGCCTAGCCCAGTTGTTGTAGGGAAAGAGAGACCCAACCTTTCACACTCACACCCACAGCCAATTTAGAATTACCAACTAACATAACATACAGGTCTTTGGACTGTGTGAGGAAGCCAGAGTGCCTGGGGAGAACCCACACAGACGCAGGGAGAACATGCAAACTCCACTCTGAAAGGCCCCATTTGGCCAGTGGATTCAAACCCAGGACTTCTTATTTTTGAAGCAGCAGAAATTGAACTATGGCTTAGCTGTATTTTACCAAAATACCACTTTGTACCACAAGATGGTACATTGAGGTAATGTAATGTAATGACAAGTCATTAATAGTACATTCCTATCAAAAATGGCAGCTTGGGGAAGGTCTAACCCTCTTCTGGCAAAGGATGAAGGTTAAAATATCAACCATCCTGAAATGTTTTCAACAGTACCACCTGCTGGTGAAAGGCACTTTTGGCTTCCCTCATTTTGCCCAAGGTTTTCCATGGAGGTTAATTCTGCATACATGATTTGGCACAGATTTTGAACTGGATGCCCTTCTTGATGCAACTCTTTCATTTATCTGGGGTTGGGATTAGCCCTAGGACAGGGGTGTCGAACCCGCAGCACCAGAGTCATGTGTGGCTCATTAGCCCATCGCCAGTAGCTCCTTGTAGCTTTAACCCCCCCAAAAAAAGAATATGACCATGGAAATGAACGATGGTTGCTTTTTTTTTGCATTTTAATCTTTATTTATCATTACTGTAAGTAATTCTTTACGTTCTTTAAGAGAATTGTGTTTGCTTTTTACCACCGAGAAATTAGGAAACAAAAAATTCCTGTGGAAAAAAAAACGCAGCCGCACGAAGGTCAAGAAAGGTGAAGAGTCCTCATGCGTCATAGAAGAGTCTACTTATTTACACCTTTTAGCAATGTGGAAAGGTTAGTTTATACTTTAGCTGTGTCAGGTTTGTTATTAGGCTCAAATGTGTTTTGTTGCTCTCTAAAGATTTTTTGACTCAAAAATGGCTCTTTTGATAGTAAAGGTTACCAACCCCTGCACTAGGAATACACTGACTTCTGATCCCTCAAGCCTGAGCTTGTGTCTTCTCCCAAGTGCAGACCAGCAGCCTTTTGCATCTGAGGCGAATGTGCAAACCACTACACTATGAGTTTAAATTTGTAGAGGTTAATCACAACAAGACCCTTTAAATATCAACATGTTAGCATTGTAACTAGCATTGACATTTAGCTCACCTCCACTGGGAACCTGACTCACATATAGCACCAGCGGTGAACAAGCAGCAGTTTAATACATGCAGCGCTCCTGACTATATTCTTATTAAGGAATGGAATGGTGGTGGATTTGTCATCAGTTCAGTGTCCTAAGAACTCCCTCTTTAAGGACTGAGAGCATGCTGCACAGGTTGTAAAGCCCTTTGAGGCATAATAGTGATTTGTGATGTCGGGATGTATAAATGCATCAGCTTTGACTCACTGTTATGTCTGTCTTTGTGTGGGCGTTTAGGACTACGACCTAAGCCAGCTGCAGCAGCCTGACGCCCTTGAGCCAGAGTGCGTCAAAGTCGGGATCAGGCGTCTGGATGAGAGGCCCCTCCATCATGACCACCAGTACCCCCTCCGCTCTGCGGCCCCCCACCCAGGAGACATAGGCGACTTCATCCACGAGGTACAACAAGAAGCAGTATCTGTGGGAAGACACGTCAGTGACCCACAGACCTTTATGACAACTTTATGACCACATCTCTGTGTAAAAATGTCAGTTAAAGCCAGGACGTGTGAGTGCAGCAGAGTCCATACCTCACAAACTGAGATCCATTCTTGTTTGTTTGAATTCTAGTGTTGTGCGCACGCACGTCTCAGTACACAGGAAGTATTGAATCACAGCTTCAGTGAAATACAAACTGTCTGTCTGACAGCACTAAGTGAACACTGTGTCCATAAAAAGCTGGATTTGCCAACATTAGTTACTTTTGCTTCTCTCATCCCTTTTTCCTCCTTTGGTGTCGGGCATCAAAGACCAGGATGTGTGCAGTTTACCTCATCACCTTAAAGGATTTAAAATATTCAAGTTCAAACAGTTTTTTTTTTTCCCAAAGCTCTGCGTAGGTATTCTGAGCTGCCAGTATGAGAACGGGCCCACTGTAACACTCAGAGTCTTTGATTATGGCTATTTAAAACTGAAAGCTGTGCATATTTAAACAGAGAAGCACACATTAAACATCACACAAGATGATGCAGATTTAGACAGTATTTCATTCTGGGATCAGTGGTTCTCTCAAATAAATGCCAAAATCATATTTTAAGTATCTCTGATTGACAGTTACAAATGATAATCATGAGTGGCTGTTTGTTTAAGACACAAAGAGAAAGAAGGAGCAAGTGACAGTTAGAAATACACAGGTAGAGCAATGTGTAATTTTTAATTAGCTTTGCTAATGGTCAGGATTAACTTGCCTGAGATGTGGTCATGGCCTGGCTATCTAATTGGAGGTAAATCCACAATGTTTAGTTAATCCCACAGACCAGCTGAGGCCATCAGCGGCTTCTTTAAGGGACAATGTAGGGTTTAAGGAACACTTGAGTTTTGTTGTTTTACTACAGGTAAAGCAAAGAATGGAGGAGGAGTGCACTGATAGCAAATTTCAAGGATACAGGTGATGTGCAGAGCTGCAGTAACTACAGAGGGATCAAGTTGATGAGCCATACCATGAAGATATGCAAAAGGGTTGTTGAAGCTAGGCTAAGAAGAGTGACCATCAGCGAGCAGCAGTATGGCTTCATGCCCAGAAAGAGTACAACAGATGCAATGTTTGCTTTGAGAGTGTTGATGGCGAAGTATAGAGAAGGTCAGAAGGAGTTGCTTTGTGGATCTTGAGAAAGCATATGAT
>VUQH01080230.1:0-16239 GCA_015106775.1 Etroplus canarensis | reverse complement strand
CCTTTTAACAGGAAGAGACCTCCAGCAGAACCTGACTCAGGGAGGGGCAGCCATCTGCCTTGACTGGTTGGGAATGAAAGGAAAGAGAAGAGAGAAAGGAGAGCAAAGAGAGACACAGATTATGGGAGAGAGAAGACAACATTTAATGACATGCAGCAGCTGTAAATAAATGCATGTGGAGTGAAAAGCTGTGGGTGGAGAAGAAATGCCCAGCACATCATAAGAAGCCCCCCAGCAGCCTAAACCTATTGCAGCATAACTAAGCCCTAACTTTAAGCTTTATGAAAAAGGAAAGTTTGAATCCCGATCTTAAATGTAGAGAGGGTGTCTGTCTCCTGAATACAGGAGACAGGAGACAGGAGAGGGGCCTGATAGCTGAAGGCTCTGCCTCCCATTCTACGTTTAAAAACTTTAGGAACCACAAGTAGGTCTGCACTCTGAGAGAGAAGTGCTCTATTTGGAAAATATAGTACAATGAGGTCTTTAAGATAGGATGGGGCCTGATTGTTCAAGACTGAGTAGAAGGATTTTAAATTCAATTCTGGATTTAACAGGGAAGTCAATATAGTGGAAATATGATCTCTCTTTCTAGTCCCTGTCAGTACTTTCATTGCAGCATTTTGGATCAGCTGAAGCCTTTTTGGGGAGCTTTTAAAGCTTGGCTGAAACAGGACAATGATCCCAAGTGCACTGGAAAATCTATGACAGCTGAACAAGAAATTAATCAAGGCTTTGCAATGGCCCAATCAAAGTCCAGACCTCAACCCAACTGAAATAATATGACAGGACCTTAATAGAGCTGTGCATACACTAATATCCACAAACCAAAGCAACATCATAAATAACAGTGGGCCTAATTTCCTCCACAACAATGTGAGAGACTGATACAGTCTTACTGCTGCTGAAGATGCTTTTACAATCATCTGACTCATGGGGTGTACTTAATTTTTCCACACATGACTCCTCCATTCTGGCTTCATTTTTGTTCAGTAATGACAGTGTAATTGGTTGTGTGTTGTTTTACACCCGAGGTAATCTCAGAACCTCGTTAGGATTTGATGACTTTTTAAAATGTCCTGAAATCTAAAACTTTGGAAAGAGAGTGTCCTTTTTCACAGGACAGTATGTGTGAAATGACTGAATGGGTGAATTGACATTTACTTCTCTCTTGATTCTGTTTCACACAGCTTTAGTATTCAGAGTTATGGGCAAGTCAGTACTGGCCCATAAGGGTAGCAGATGACACATGCGGATCAAAAAGGGGGCAGGCAGTGATTTCAAAAACAAACAACAAGCAAACAACCACAAAAATAAGGCTAAAACTGACAAGGAGGATGTGGGAAACCATGCAGAACGTGTGAAAAGAATTCAATTCAAAGGACTAACAAATGTGCTGAAGGAAAGATCAGGTGATGTATCTGATAGGAAAGCAGGGCAGGTGGGAGCGGATGAGTCAAGAATAACAGAGTTAAGTGATCTGAGGAGAAAAGCAGAGCAAAGACTCGGTGACTGAGTGACTGTGACAGTTAGATCCCTGAGCGCGGCACATCAATCCAGCTGACCTGCTCGGAATAAGTAAGAGAGAGAAGTTTTTAAAAGGCAAAAGTAATCACTGACTCGCAGTATTTATTTACATTATGACCTGCCTGTTGGAGCCTGATATTTATGTAATCAGTTCTCTGGACCACAGAAAGAAAAGTTGCTGTTCCAGCTGGGGCTAATGAGGATCTGAAAAATGAAATGAAATTGCTATTGATCAGAAATCCCATCAACTTGCACATGCTTTATGGTCACTTTGTGGTTTGGGAAGGGAAAAGATTAATCCACGGGGCCTTTAATAACCAGGACCAGCCATTTGTTGACCAGGAACACAGAATTAAACTGTCAGAAATGTCAGGTTTATTCCTGTGCTATTTGGCACACACATGCATAGAAAGAGAAAGAGAAAGAGAGAGCGAGAGCGACAGCGTTGCATTTCCATCACTTCAGAGGATACTGCCTGAGATTTATAGCCCCACCTAAACCTAACCTTATCCTAACTTTAAAACAAATGCCGATGAAACCAATTAGTAAGTCATGCGTGAACAATCTCTTAAAAGGGGAAACATTCTGCTCATTTCCAGCTCGGTGTTTCTAGTCTCAGACTCTAGTAGCAACTTTACATGATTAACACTTCAAAAGTTCTCTTTAAGTTCCCTTTAAGCCTACTTTCGTCTGATTGGCTGCCCCTCACAAACAGAAGTTGTAAACAGCAGGTGGGCGGGGATTCTGTGCTCACAACCAGAACGGTGTGCTTGAGATGACATGTAAAGGTTACACGCTTGCTTAGTATTCTGATTCTGTTTCTTATTTGCATCATAAACATCCAAGAAAAAAAGAGCAGCCTGAAGCCTGTGATTATACAACCGCAGTTCCAAAAAAGGTTGGGACGCTGTGGAAACTATAAATAAGAGCACAATGCAATGATTACAAATCTCATAAACCAATATTTTACTCACAAAAGAACACAGAAAACATAACTAATGTTGAAGGTGAGACATTTTAATATTTCATGAAAAATACTAGCTCATTTGAATTTTAAAAACATCTTTAAAAAGTTGGAACAAGAGCAACAAATGGTTGGGAAAGCAAGTGAGGTTAAAAAGAAACAGCCGGAGGCACATGTTACAGCTAATAAAGCTAATTGTAAGCAGGCCAGTAATGTGACTGGGTATAAAAAGAACACCTTAGAGAGGCAGAAGGCAAAGACTTTGAATATTCCATCATCTGCAGTACATAATATCATCAAAAGATTCAGAGAATCTGGAAACATCTCTGTGACCAAGGGACATGACTGGAACCCAATGTTGGATGCTGGAGATCTTCAGGCCCTCAGGCAGTGCTGAACTGCAAACAGACATGATTCTGTCATGGAAATCACTGCAGGAACACTTCCACAAATCATTGTCTGTAAACACAGGTGGCCGTGCCATCCACAAAGGCAGGTTAAAGCTCCATCATGCAGAGAGGAAGCCATACAGTATGTGAACATGATCCAGAAATGCTGCCGCGTTCTCTGGGTCAAAGCTCATTTATAATGAACCGAGGCAAAGTGGGAAACTGCTCTGTGATCAGATAAGCTGAAATTAGAAATTCTTTTTAGAAATCATGGCCCCCTATGTCCTCCGAACTAAAGAGGAGAGACGTTTACAGACTGTTGTTAAATAAAGAGGTGATGCTACACAATGGTGAACATGGCCCTGTCCCAACTTTTTTGAGATGTGTTGCTGCCATCAAATGTGAGATGAGCTAGTATTGTTTAATAAAATGTCTCACTTTCAAAATCTAATTTTCTACGTTCCTTTTTGATTAAAATATTGGTTTATGAGATTTGCAAATCATTGCATTGTGTTTGTATTTATAATTTATCCAGCTTCCCAATATTTTTGGAATCCGGGTTGTACGTTAATGTTATTAATTAATCATTTGTCCATGGTTAATATGAGTGTCCATCATTTTAAGCATATAAAAGAGCCTATGCCTGGAATCTGCTGGAGCCACTCTTCCAGTTTGGAGGTTACAGCTCCTAATGCTCCTGCTACCGCTGGCCCCACTTTGTATTTTACCTTCCAAATTGGCTCCAGTTGTTCCTTCAGCCCCAGGTACTTCTCAGTCTTCTCATGCTCCATCTTCTTGATGTTGTTGTCGGCTGGGGTTGCTACATCTATTGCAGCTGCAGTCTTCTGTTTCTTGTCAATCACCACGATATCTGGTTGGTTGGCCAGCAGCTGCTTATCTGTCTGGGACTTGCAGTCCCACAGGACCTTAGCCCTGTTATTTTCAACCACCTTTGGAGGCGTCTCCCATTGGGACTTGGGGACTTCTAATCCATATGTTGCACAGATGTTCCTGTACGCTATCCCGCTAAAAGTTATTCCTGACTTGCATGCCATTAATTTGGTGTCTTATTTCTAGCATAGCTGGTGCTTTGTCCTCTCTATCCTGCATGTTTGTGCACTTTTCTGCAGGTAACTACTGAGCAGTATGTTCCTGTTTTTGCAAATGCTGACCCAAAGACCCTGCTTATTATTTATTGTTGTTGCTCGGTGCTCATAGTTATTTTTCTTATGACCATTGTTGCATTACTTTTATTTTGGTTGTTAAAATCACTATGCCAGGAAGTTTGACAAAGCTCAATTTTATACCGGAACTCACTGATAAATAGTGTTTATCACTGTAATCCAAGAAAAAAAAAAAGCAGCTGAGGTTTACCACAAAATAGGATAATGAAGGAAGCAACATCTTTTTTTGCCCTATAATGAGGACAACCATGATTTTTCAGAGAGCCTGTATTCTGATGATTTGATTTTTATCACAAGCTTTCTCCCAATGCAATGCTAAAGATTAGGAGAGGAGCCTTACCGAGGATTTTTTCATTGCCTTTATTTTATTTTTTGTCATGCTCCTCTTCAGAAGCCAAAAAAAGGTTGAGCCCCGCACCACACAAAAAATGCACATCCCAGAATTTTATCACATTGAATTTATTTAAATAAATGTGCGTATTATCAGTGCAATGCCATCAGCAAACAGCTGCCTGATTCCTAAAACCATATCTGTTCACCTTAGTTTCACTTTATATTTTTCACCTGGTTGTCCACGCCCCACCTGCAGAGGCTTTGTGCCCCACCAGTGGGGTCCACCCCACAGTCTGAGAACCACTGGCCTAAACCAAACTAAAAAATACGTGAAAATTAACGTTAAAAGTTAGGCTTTGTCAGTTATTTTAATTGTTATTTTGTTAATAAGGAAGCACAATGTCTGGATAAAAGCATGGGGGCACACCTCTTACTCACTGAACTCAGGTGTTTCATTCAGTCCCATTGCCACAGGTGTATAAAATCAAGCAACTGCCCACACAGTCTGCCTTTACAAACATCAGTGAAAAGCTGGGAAATTCGAAAGAACTCACTGAATTCAAGCGTGATGCTGTAATAGGATGCCACCATTGCAACAAGTCAGTTTGTGAAATTTCCCCTCCTAGATATTCCAGTGTAAATGGTATTATTCCAGAGTGGAAGTGTTCAGGAACCACAGGAACTCAGCCATTAAGTGGCAGAGCCTGTAAAGTTACAGAGTGGGGTTGCCAAGTGCTGAGGTGCGTAGTGTGTAAAAGTCACCAACACTATGCTGACTCAATACCTGCAGAGTTCCAAACCTCCTCCGACATCAAAATCAGCTCACAAACTGTGTGCTGGGAGCTTTGTGGCATCCGTTTCCATGGCCGAGCAGCCACATGCAAGCCTTAAATAACAAAGCACAGATGACGTGGTGTAAAGCACACTGCCATTGGACCCTGGAGCAGTGGAAACGTGTCCTGTGGAGTGACAAATTCAGTCAGTATGGGGTTGTTGGCCTGTGCCTCCTGGTTCCAGTGAACATTTTGGACAATTCTCTGCTTCTAACTTTGTAGGAACAGTTTGGGGAAGGCACTTTTCTATTCCAGCATGACTGTGCCCCAGTGCACAAAGCAAAGTCCATAAAGGCATGGCTGGACGAATTTGCTGTGGAACAACTCGACTGGCCCGCACAGAGCCCTGACCTCAACCCCATGAACTAGAGCAGAGATTGTGAGCCAGGCCCCCTCATCCAACATCAGTGTCTGACCTCACAAATGCGCAAGTGGAAGCAAGGGCATGAAAAAAAACATTCTGCCATACTCTGCAGGTATGCTTAAGAAGCAAAGCAGTCCATTAGAAGGGGTGCTGACCTGTTCTAGTGATGTAAAAACATCATAATTATACTGATACGGCGGTGATTCCTTAGACGTATCAAGGCTCCAGCTCAAGTTTTATGCATCAGTGCATATAAAGGTCTGAGAACAGTCTATTCTCCAAGGTGGCAGTGGGAGAAAAAGGAAGCTACTGTGACTGAAAACTAAACATTAATGTCAGACAGAGCAGCTAATAGAAATATGCAGTAAGGATAAGCAATAAATCAGTAATCTCTTGGAGACAAAAGATAATTAGTCAGTGCTGGTGATTATGTGTGTTGGTGAGAGGAAAGGAGTAAGATGAGAAGGAGGAAATAATTATCTCATTAGTGTGTTTCCATTATGCCAGATGCTGGCTGCTTCTCCTCCTACCACTATGATTAGGTTTCAGCTCAGCAGGGTCTGAAAGGGAGAATATAAGCCATACACTTTGTGTCAACTGCTAACAGCCATTACCACAGTGATGGAATTCAAATGGAGATAACAAATGGGGGAAATCAAAATTATTTTGCTAACATGAAACCTCTTATGGATGGCTGCAGCTCAGAAGGTAGAAGAGGTTGTTCATTAATCACAAGGCTGGCAGTTTGATCTGTAGCTCCTCCAGTCCCTCTTCCAGTTATTAAGGCCTCTTAATAAACCTGTTTAGCACAAATGAATTATATGTTGCACAATAAATATATATATTTTTGCACTATCCAGCTGACAGACATGTCAGAACTTATTAAATAATTGTTTTCAAATTATATTCGGTGAATTTCAGTGTAAATCCATATACAAGTTGAGACCATTTATACAGCAGGCTTTCGTTTACCCTTTTAACTGACAATATAGACAGGTTGTCCTGGCAGTTAAAACAATGAGACTTTTATTGATTCTCTGCAACCTAACAGGCAACTGGTTACCAGGAATTCATGAGGACGTGATCTTCATCCTCACTCCTGATCATCTTGCTTTAGTCCCTTTCTTCCTCTCTTACACATATTAAACCTGCGTCTGAAGCTGGAGCAGGTACCACGGCAGTGGAAAACATCCTGTGTGGTACCTGCGGCAAAGACTCCACACCCCGAGGATGTCAACGGCTACAGGCCTGTGGCTCTGCCCTCCCATCTGATGAAGACTCTGGAGCAGCTGGTTCTGGCCCATCTCTGCTGGTGAGCTCATTGATGGACATGCTACAGCTTGCCTGTTAACAGTAGGTATCATTTTTTTACAGTAGAAAATGTTCCTTTTTTCTGAACCAGTGTATTAAAGCAGTATGCTGCTCCTGTTGCATATACTGACTGTGATCATATAGAGAATATACAGTGGATATAGAAAGTCTCAACACCCCTGTTGGGGGAAAACACAAAAATAAAAAAGGGCACGATAAGCTGGTTGTGTAAGTGTGCACACCCTAAAATTAATACTTCATTGCAGCACCTTTGCATTAGTTCCAGCATTCAGTCTTCTTGGGTTTCACACCTGCCATCAATTTACTGTAAGTGACTCTGATTAACTCCAAATAAAGTTCAGCTGCCCTGGTAGGATTTTCCTGACTGTTACTGTTCCATACAGTAAAAGCCGTGGGTCACAGAGAGCTGACAAAGCATCAAAGGGATCTTATTGTTCAAAGGTATCAGTCAGGAGAAGGGCACAAAAAATTCCCATGTCATTATATAAACACAGTAGAACACAGTGAAGACGGTCATCAAGAAGTGGAGAAAATACACAATACTTTGGAAGTCCCTCCAAATTTGATGAAAAGATGAGACAAACAGGTCAGGGAGGCTGCCAGGAGGCCGACAGCATCACTGAAGGAGCTGCAGGCATTTCTGGCAAGTACTGGTTGTGTCATACATGCGACAACAATCTCCTGTATTCTCCATATGTCTGGACTATGAGGAAGGGTCACAAGCCTAAAGCCGTTTCTTACAATGAAAAATATCCAGGCCCAGCTAAATTTGAAAAAAAAAAATTAGGTCTCCCAAAAGCATGTGGAAAATGTGTTATGGTCTGGTGAAACCAAGATTTAACTTGGTGCAAAAACAGCACTGCACATCACCAGAAGAACACTATACCCACAGTGAAGCATCTTGGTGGCAGCATCATGCTTTGGTCTTGTTATTCTTCAGCTGGAACTGGGGCTTTAGTTTAGCTAAAGGAACTTATGAATAATTCCAAATACCAGTCAGTTTTGGCTCAAAACCTATGGATGGCTGCTAGAACGCTTAAGCTGAAAAGGAACTTCACCTTTCAGCAGAACAATGACCCCATCCAAATCCACACAAGAATGGCTTCACCACAAGAAAATGAGAGTTTTGGAGTGGCCCAGCCAGAGCCCAGACCTAAATCCAACTGAAAATCTGTGGGGTGACCCTGAAGAGGGCTGTGCACAAGAGATGCCCTCACGAACAGATTTTAAGCGCTTTTGCGAGGAAGAGTGGGCAAATATTGCCAAGTCAAGTTATGCCGTGCTGATAGACTCCTACCCAAAAAAGACTGAATGCTGTAATTAAAGCAAAAGGTGCTTCAACAAAGTATTAGTTTTAGGGTGTGCACATTTGTGCAGCCTGCTGTACTTTTTAATGTGGAAGAAACATTAACGTTTGGAACAAACTCAGTTGTCAGGAAGGAATCCTGCTGCTGTTAAGCAAAGACAGCAATCAGCTTCAGCTGTAGCTGACTTAGCTGCTCGCTGTGGGGGTATTCCACGGCTGTCCAAGTTAGAGGAAATGTGATGAACTCAGAACACACTAGGGGAGGAGGAGCAGCAGTACAGGTGGGGAGAATAATGTCTAATCCATCCTTGTTTACTCAGCATCCACCAGGTGTGCCTACCACAGGTAATATTAGAGGAGAGTACAGCCGCAACAGAAAAAGTGATGGAGCTGTAATGAATTGTGTGTAGCTGTGCGGAGGTTTGTGTGATGTGTACGCGGGCCTGTGGTAGTTCCTGCATTTTCACAGGGGAGGTAAATAAACAGGAAGGCACCCTAGAGAAGGCACTCTTCCCTCGCCTGTATTAATCTCTGTGCAGAGTTCTCCAGGGGCTTTATTACTGCCAGATGAATGAATGTGCACAGAGGAGGGGGAGGAGCTGCAGCAGTTGAGATGATGAGAGCACTTCTGTAAGGTGTGCTTGTGCTGGAGGCAAGGTTTTAGTTTTAGTGTAACTGGGATGATTTTCAGTGCAGGCTGCACAGACCAAATACCACTCACACAGCTCCCTACATCTCTACCCAGCAACTGCTCCTTATGAAAATGCTCTAGAAAAAATGGGATGACTTTATATTAACAGTAGAACACATTTTATAACATGCCATTAGGATACACTGCTGTTATGCAGATGCTACTCATCTACTCAACATGTCTTGTCAGCCAGTTTTCTGAAAAGTTGTCGTGGATCCAGACCTGGACCAGGTGACTCTCAGGCATCCTTTAGTTATGCTTCTGTAAGAACAGGCCTCTGGGGGACTTCCTATAATCCTGATTTAGGTTAGGGTTAGCTTAATATCTCGTCCTTAATATTTTTACCTATTTGGCATACTCAACTGAAAACACTCATCACAGAAGATCTGCAAGGCTTCATTTACACTTCAAAATAAAGTTGTTTCTGAATATGTTCTTGTTTATTATATGGGTAGCCATTACTCTAAATGAGTTGCTGGCAACTCTCTGTTAAGAGGCTTAAGTTCTAAGTGAATATGATGAGTGGAACTCAAAGCTGCTTTAAGTATCAAGGACAGTTAAAGTAATACCATTTGAAACCACAGACGAGCCAAAGAAAAGATCTCCTCAAGTGCTTACCACTTAACTTCCTCATGCATGAAACTCTTAACATACGTCCAAGGAATTGCTAAACAAAAAAACTGAAAATGTGTTCAGAAGTGATCTTTAAGTGATGAGCTTTGCTCATAACTCTATACATACTCTCTGGCTGGTTAGCTTGTGAGTCCTTGTGCGTTTTTGTTCATTTAATGAATGCATAGCAGGGTTGTATGCCAACCTGGAGTGGGTACTTCACCCTTTCCTGGCCTCAGACTCGGAGGTTCTAATCCCGACTGCTTTACTTGTGTCTACAAACCACCCCAGGGCAAAAAAGCAGAGCCAAGATCCTGAGCCTGACACACTCCACCCCTTGGATGTACGGCTAAAAATTCTGTCCATAAAGATTATGAACACAAAGGGCGGCCATGGTGGAGTTCAACACCCAGCGGGAACGAGTCTGACTTATAACAGCAGAACCGAGCTGTCACAGTGGTTGTTCAGAGAACAAATAAGCTGTAACAATGGGTCAGATACCCCACGTTGCAGAAGCACCTCCCACTGAACATCCTGAGGGACGCCGCAGAATGCCTTCTCCACAAAACACATGCAGACTGGTTGAGCAAACTCCCATGCACCCTCAACAGGAGCTGGTCCAGCGTTACGTGAACAGGATGGAAACTGCATTGTTCCTCCTGAATCCGAGGTGTGACTAACAGATGGACTTTGTGTTCTTTATTTATTTAATGAATTTGCTGCTCAGTCATGTGGCAGCCCAGTCTTGGAAACTATGGTGACAGCTGTGCGTAACACAATGCATTGGAGCTGGAGGGATTTTTTGGAATATCTCGCTGTGAAATCTTTTATCACAGTATTTTGGTATTGAGATCCATTGATACAAGTAAAAAGCATCATCTTTATATTTGGATATGTTCTGTCAGATTGGCCCGTGCAAATGTAACTGCAACTACAACAGTCAAAGTTACATTTTGGCCATAATTCCCAAACTGGGCACACAGGTTGGCAAAAAAAAAAACTGAGCAGAAGCCCACATTGATCCTCTGTACTGCCATCAGTTATGTCATTAGCCTCAGTATCTTAACATGCAGGTGGCAAACACATTCGCTCAGCCACACAACCCCCAAAAATCAATTCAGCACATGAGATCCTGATGGATTTTCTCCATAAAAACTCCTCAGGCCCCCAAAGATGCTGTTCATCTACTGCCTCAGCAATGCACAAGCTCTGTGGTAACATACTCCAGGAATAAATGAGTCTTATTGTTGCTTTGAGAATGCTATGTGTTCAAACAAGTGTTTAAAACTAGGCTAGTAGTGGGTTTTTATGTATAATTTTAAGAAACTTGCACCTTAATTGATTTTTTTCCATTTATACATTTTATTTCTTCTGATTTCTGAGTCGTTTAAAACAAGCACCAGGGAGAACATCTCCTCTCTTCCTGGCATGTTTCGATTTCAGAAAGTGTTAAAATGATACAATATTTCATTAAAAAACAAGGTCCAAAGGCTGACAAGTGATTAGTGCATTATAACTTTTTTCCCCCTGACCCTCTCTCATTAATCATCTGGTGACTCCTCAGATTTATGAGGTGACCCTTTAGATGGGCCGGACCACAAGACCTGGAACCACTGTATTAATCATCTAAAAATGTCAGCTAGGATAAGACTAAGAAGACTCATATTTATATTTTCTACAGCATCCACCGTTATTGATTTTACCTGAAGAGACAGAATATCAGAACATCAGCACTTTGCAGTAATCGGTACAAAAACTGACCAGTCAGTACAAAAATGATCATCTTGTAAATTACTGCAGCATGTTCCAGCTCATGCCATAACTTTTAATATGCTGATAAGCCGACGCTTTGAACTTTCAAAAATTTGTTAAACTCCCAGGCGAACTGTGAATTTCATTAAAACCGACGTGTCTTGCAGTGGTTGCCTTGACTGAAACACTTTGCAGTTTGGGTTTAGAGTGTTCCAAAGAGAAGTAGCTGTGGAAAGTAAAGTGAAGGGTGAGTTACAGTAACTCAGTTTGCATTGTTATGGTGCCCCTGTCCTCCAGGTTCAGACCTGCCTGTCCTTTCTGTCTCTCCTCTCTCGCTGCTCTGTCTCTCTTGGGTTGGGTTCATTAACTCCTTCTGATTAGTTCTCATGTGCGCACGCATCTCTGGGGTGGAGTGTGGTGGCACAGCTGCTCCTGATCCATCGTCTGTAGGATATTTAAGCCAGGCTGTTCCCTCAATACTCCAGAGGAACATGTACACCACGTTCCCACTGCAGGCAATTCCAATTTTTTTTTTTGGTGAGATCCGATTTTTTTGGCGTGCTCATTTACAATATAATTTAAATGCAACCGCCATCAAACTCCAGGGTGAAAAGGCTACGGCCCAAAAGTGATGCGCAGAAGAAGACGTGGCGTCACATGCAGCACGCTGTGTTTTCAGAAGTAAATATGGATGCTACACATGTCAGCGTGTGAGTAAACCTCACTTTCTTTCCACTGACTCGCTCCATCAGCGCTGTCTGCCATGCTTGTTTTGTGTTGTTTTGTGCATTGTTGACATTTGCTCTCGTCGCGTCTCGCTTCCTCCAGTGCAGAATTATGACATCCGTCTCACTTCAATGAGGGAAAAATCGGATAAAGTGCGACATGACCGTTCAGACTGAAAATATCGGATATGTATCCGATTTAAGACCACATATGGAAGTGGCCTGAGTCCGATTTGGAAAAATCGGACCTGTGCTGTTCAGACTGGCGTTAGACAAATCAGATCTGGGTCATATATGGGCAAAAAATCAGATTCGGGCCAGTTTTGCCTGCAGTAGGAATCTAGTGTTAGTGGCACTACATGTACAAACCTGCCACGGCGTGGAGGATTCACTGTCTGACCCACTCTCATGCTCGCCGTGGACCACAGGATAATCTGGAACTCTGGATACTCCTTGGCTTACCTCTGCCTTGCACATTGCTTCACTACCTGTGGCTTCCACTGACAACTTGCACATGAAACCATCTGAAGCTTTCACTCTGGAGTCAGTCTGCTTTTGGGTCCACACCACAGCTAAACCCTGACATGCATTGGCTGTCTTCATTTCAAGTGCCGCTGCATTGCCAGTAATTAGGCTTGCATGCGCTATATGGACAAAAGTATTGGGCCACACCTCTTAATCATTTAATTCGGGCGTTTCATTCAGTCCCATTGACACAGGTGTATCGACTGCCTATCCATGCAGTCTGCTTTTACAAACATGTGGGAAAGAATGAGTCTTTCCAAAGTGCTCACTGAATTCCAGCGTGGTGCTGTTGTAACAAGTCAGTTTGTGAAATTTCTTCCCTCCTAGATATTCCATAAACAGCTGTGAGGGGTAATACAGTGGCCTCTGTAGTGTAGTAGGTTTATACATTTTCCTCACAGGGTTTGCAACCCCAGTCTCAAGGATCACAAGTCAGTGTACTTCTAGTGCTGGTCTCAAGCATGGATAACTGGGAGACTGCATCAGGAAGGGCATCCGGTGTCAAATCTGTGCCAAATCACATGTGCAGATTCAGCTGCTGTCCTTGTATGTACTCTTTCAAACCTTTCCCTAACATTTTCATCTATGTATTTCATCTATGTCAAGGAAAAGTGATGAGGAAAAGATATGAAATGTATTTTTTTCCCTACCATTTGACCAAAAACACAGACTAAATACACACGAAGGCAGGAAGGGGAACAAGGTACAGGTGAACTCAATCTGACACAAAGAAGTGTGTAAAAAAGGGAGAACAACAATATACTTACACAGACACAGGAGGCACAGAAAAAGAGCTTTCAAAATACAAAGGAAACGTAGGGATGTCATGGTTTCAGGTCAAAAAGTACTCATCATATTATGACTAGCTCATATCACAGTGACTAGCGATGTTCTCGCGATGAGCGGATGGCCGGCCGGTTCTTTCGTGGGTGAGGTGATGAGAAGCAGGAGAGCAGGTTTGCCTGCTGATTCCCACAGGCAGGCCACGAGAGGGAGGACCGGGCGCTGACAGGGCACAAGAGAAGCACGACAAAGGATTTCTAAAAGAAATCACAGATCATTTTAAAGACCATGACATGAAAAGGTCACCAGTCCGTCACACAGGGCGCTTAGAGAGAGAATGAATTTTGAAATACCAGTGAACTTTGGAGGAAACTGACTCAGATACTGGGCAAACTTCAGGGGCAACCCACTCTGAACCCCTTGCCGTGAAGCGACAGCACTGACCACCACACCACCGTGCCATCCTTATAACTGAATGTGGTGTTCCCAAGGAAAAGAGTGGAAAAAAGAATAGTAAGAATTTGTGAGTTGGGCTGATACTGTTGCTTTTCTCACCGCTTCACATTTTTATTTGTCTGATACTTTGATCCAAGGTCACATACCTGTGTGCTTCATCATTGTGCTTGACTCTAACATTAACACTGCGTTTATGCCCTGCGAGCTCCAGATAATGGTCAGAACACTAACTGAAAGGCTTGCTTTTCCACTTCCCACTGAAGAATCGCATGAGAAAAGTAACGGCTTCTGGTTCCAAAAATACCTCTTTGAAATTTATTTCCACACTGCCAACTGCGGTCTGCATTTTCCTCTCAACTACAACTCCATTATTGTCACAGTGGAATATAATGAAAGTCTGGTGGAATGGAGCCCTAAATAGACTATAGAGGGGAGACTTGCATTTGCAGAGAACATGCTGCGCATTTAAGACTTGGCACACAGTCACCGAGTCATTCTGTTCTCAGATATCCCTTGTCTGTTGTGCTGTTATTGTTCTTGTTTCTCATCAGCCACCGCGTTTTGTCTGCAGGTACTCGGTTTGTCTTTCATGTCTTTCAGTTAGAAGGCTTTACTGAAGGCAGACGAGTTACTGAACAAATAATACCCGGAAAACTTTTCTGAATAGGACGCGACTATGTTTTAATGTATTTCACAAAGGAATATAAATGAAGAACGAGCGTGGATGGAGATGGAGAAGCTGTGGTCATTTATTTTCTTGTCAGAGCGAAGAGCAAAGAGAGCTTGACACGAATGTCGTCGTGTCTCTCCAAATGTAATCCTTTCAAACTCTGTGTGTGTGTGTGTGTGTGTGTGTGTGCTATCTTTATGAGAACCAGTTTGAGTCAGAGCGGGGACACTGTGTCTGGACTTACTTTCTTCACACCCCTTTAAAGGGCCGTTTGAAGCTTAGTTTTAAGACTAAGCTGGGTTACAGGTTGCGCTTAGGGTTACTGTCAGGGCTCGTCAACACACATCCGCACAAAGACAGCCATAAAAAGGTTTGTTTTTGTGTCTTAAACAGAGAAAGAGAGGAGTAAAATAATATAAATAAGTGCGTATCAGCAGTGCTTTTGGCTGCTGATGGGTGCAGGCTGACAGATGCCACATGCTGTGTGATCTGACTGCTTGAGTGGCACTCACAGATGCTTCAGTATTCTGCTCTGATGGAATAAGGGGTGTGCTGCTGACAGCAGTGGGACTGCCTACAGTATACTGCCATACCCTCTGCAGACAACAAGGGCTTTCTGGCACATGAGTATTTGCTGCATTGTAACAGCAAGTGTATTTTCTTTCTTGAAACTGACCAGATTACTTTCTGCCAACAAGGAAGAAAGGATTAATCTGTCCAACAAGCCACAAAAAAGCCACATGTAGCATGTTGTAAGTTCACAGTTAACATGTTTTCTTTTTCCTTGCTTCAGAGTGATATTCCTAAGCTACCACAGCTTGTCCAGGCTACTTTTATGAGCTGCTTAGTGTTAAGTTTCACTTTTCTCACTGAACAACATTTTGAAAATGTTTAAATGCCAAACCCCAAAAAGGTGGGACACTACAAAAAAATATAAATAAAAACACAATGTCTTTTTTTTTTGTTTACAAATCTCTTAAACTAATACTTTATTCACAAAAGAACAAAGAAAACATATCAAATGTTGAAAGTGAGACATTTTACTAATTCATGACAAATACTAGCTCTGATTGTAGCAACACATTTCAAAAAAGTTGGGACAGGGCCATGGTTACCACTGTGTAGTCTGTAATCCCCTCTTCTTTTAACAACAGTCTGTAAACATCTGGGAAATGAGGAGACCAGCTGCTGGACCTTTGGGAGACAAATGTTGTCCCATTCTTGTCTGATACAGGATCATAGCTGCTCAACAGTCCTGGGTCTTCTTTATTGTATTTTGCATTTCATGACGCACCAAATGTTTTCAGTTGGAGAAAGGTCTGGACTGAAGGCAGGCCGGTCGAGCACCTGGACTGTTCTACTATGAAGTCATGCTATTTGTAATATCTGCAGTATGTGGTTTGGCATTGTCTTGCTGAAATATGCAAGACCTTCCCTGACAAAGATGTTGTTTGGAGGGGAGAAAGTACATTTATACATTTCAGCACTGATGGTGCCTTTCCAAATCTGCAAGTTGCTAGTACCATAGGCGCTCATGCACCCCCGTACTATCAAAGATGCAGGCTTTTGAACCGAGTGCTGATAACAAGCTTTGTGGTCCCTCTCCTTTTTAGTTCGGAGGGCACTGCACCCATGATTTCCAAAAGCAATTTTAAATTTCCCCTTGTCTGACCACAGAACAGTTTTCCACGTTGCCTCAGTCCATTATAAATGAGCTCTGGCCCAGAGAACACGACAGCATTTCTGGATCATGTTCACATATGGCATCTTTTTTTCCACAATAGAGCTTTAACCTG
>VUQH01080227.1:0-10369 GCA_015106775.1 Etroplus canarensis | reverse complement strand
TTCTTAATTTATTTTATTTTTTCTATTTTTTAATTTTTTTTGATGCAAGGGTATGCAGTCTGTGTGTGTAGTGGGTATATGTATGTATGTGTATATGTTATGTGTGTGAAATAATTTTGAAAAAGACAATAAACATATTGGCAAAAAAAAAAGAACTGGGTAGGCTCTTTTAGATGTTTTCTGGCAAATTCTAATCATTCATTCCTGTTTGTGAGTGGAATCAGTGGTTCTCTTGATTGTAGACTTTCACAATGATAAATAGACCTCTTTGAGAGTGTTCAGGATGTTGTGAAGGGTTTTAGTAACAAAGGAAGAATTCTGTCATCATCCACTTCAATTATCTTCTATGGTCTTTCAGGCCTTTTGGTGTTGCTGAGCTGGCCAGTGCATTCCTTCTTTATAAGAATGTTCCAGATTGATGTTCTGGCCACTCCTAAAGTTTTTGCTCTCTCACTAGGTTTATTTTGGTTTTTCAACTGAATAATGGCTTCCTTCATTCATATCCATTTGTTTCTGGACCTCATATTGAGAGTTTCAGTGAACAGCATCCAAATGCAATTTCAACACCTGGAAACAACTCTAGAGCTTTTATCTGCTTAGTTTGTCATAGGATGATGACACAACAGACCTCACCTGGCCATGAAATTGCTTGCCAATGTCCCATTACTTTTGATCCTCTGAAAATGGTAGACTGTGCATAAAAGTGGTTGTAACTCCTAAACAGTTAAAGCAATTCTTTTGTCAAATCCCTTGAATTAAAGCTGCAAGTTTTCACTACAACCACATTTTTACTGATTAAAAATCTACTGTGGTGGTCTACAGAAGCAACATTACAAAACAAAAGTGTCATTGTCCCAGAATTTAAGGACCTAACTGTATCTTAATACTCACACAGACAAACATGCACTCTTGCAGATGCAAATTAAATATCTGAAAAATGAGTTTAGTAGAAACTCGAAGGCTGACCTCTGTTTGGGTCACAGGGACAACATGGGTTTTCCGGTGGTCGAATGTTCCAGCGATGGCTCCTTCATTCTCTCCAAACCACCAAAAACCGGCGGGCTTGTCTCCTTCGGCACGGTCGCAGAGCAACTAGTGTACGAGATTGGCGACCCACGGCGATACCTGCTGCCGGACGTCACCTGTGACTTCAGCCAGGTGGTCATCAAGGAGGTACCAGGTACGACACACGCACACACTCTCTCTCTCACACATACGCACTATTGAGGATGTGACCGGCAGCTGAACTTTCGACTGTTTTCATAACCCTTAAGAACTCCTCAAACAAACCCATCTGGAACTTCGTCTCGACCCTTGATTGAACCCTTCACCGTCCTCTGAACCTCCAATAAACTCTTCATCAGCTCATCATTAGCAACTTATTCCCTTTTTTTTTAAAGAAAAAAACTAAACATGTATCAATCACCCCAGAGTGAACCCTTCTTGAGCTCTGTTGCAGCATCTAACCTTTGCATGAACTCTGAAATCATCTACTGAACCCCCACTGAACTCTTCTTCTCTGATAAGAACCTCCGCTTGGCCTGATTTTGGTCATTAATTCAGTATTAGTTTGATTTGTTGAGAGAAAATCCCAACACATTCAAACTTCGGGAATTTCTTTTGCACTCCTACGCCTCTGCTCAAGTAAATAGTCACACTAACGATGCACGTGAGATGTACATTTGGAAATATGAGGAGAAAATCTTGAATGACTCACAAGTTCAACCCAGTTCTCCACCAAGAAAGAAGGTTTTGATATGCAGGAATGAGAATGTGGAAGAAAAGCCAGCTGAGAATGTTTAGGTTTGTACAAATAACCTCTATTTTTATTGCTTTTATGCACTAAAACAACACAGTGTTTTAACTTCTTTTTCTTCTGGAAGTCATAACACAGTTGAATCTGAATACACAGGTCATTCTATGATGCCAGTGTGGATGAACATCCAGTGGATCCAACTAAATTTGAAGGAGAGGGGGAAGCCGATTCAGAACTTGCCTGAGAATCCTCACGTTTTTTAGTTTTCCTCAGGTTTAACGCAGTTCAGTGTGTTTTCTGTGCTTTGGTGGGTTCACTGTAAACTATCTTGGCTCTTTTCATGAGAATGCTGGACAAATTGTAAAAATAAAACAGACCCTTCAGCAACACAGACGTGCTCCAGTCTTGCGAATTTGTGCCACCTTTGGTGGTGGTCCCTCCCTGGCTGCGTCATAGCTAAGATGGTGACTGTGATTGGTGGGAAGTGTAGGACTTTATAGCCAAAAGTGCTATGTGTCAGGTCCTGCTGTTTTTAAATGTGCTATTTAAACAAAGGGGATGAAATCCTTTAATTGCATTACATATGTCTTTATAGGCCCACCACATGTAGGCAGTGCAGCTCACGAACAGTGCTGCCCCTTAGCTGGCTTACCACTGCTGGGCAATTAGAAGAAGGTGAGGTTTTAGAGAGAAACAAGAGCTTAAACAGCCACTTTATTAGATGCACCTTGCTAGTGCTGGGTTGGACCCCCTTTTGCCTTCAGAACTGCCTTAATTCAGCAAGGTGCTGGAAACATTCCTCACAGATTTGGGTCCATATTGATATGACAGCATCACACAGTTGCTGCAGATTTGTCAGCTGCACATCCAAGATGAGAATTTCCTCTTCCACCACATCTTAAAGGTGCTCTGTTGGATTGAGAGCTGATGACTATGGAGGTCATTTGAGTGCAGTGAAGTCATTGTTGTGTTCAAGAAAACAGTCTGAGATGATCTGAGCTTTGTGACATGGTGTGTTATTCTGCTGGAAACAGCCATCAGAAGATGGGTACACTGTGGTCATAAAGGGATGGACTTGGTCAGCGACAATACTCAGGCAGGCTGTGGCATTTAAACAATGCTCAGTTGGTGCTAAGGTGCCTAAACACCCTCCACACTATAACCACCACTGCCAGTTTGAACCGTTGATGCAGGGTGGGATGAAACCATGCTTTCATGTTGTTTACACCAAATTCTGACCCTACCGTCTGAACCTTGCAACAGACAATGGAGACTCCGTCAGACCAGGCAACGTTTTTCCACTCTTCTGGTCTTCAGTTTTGGTAAACCCATGTGAACTGTAGTGCCACTTGGTGTGGTCTGCTGCTGCTGTAGCTCATCTGCTTCAAGGTTTGAAGTGTTGTGCATTCAAAGATGGTCTTTTGCATAGCAGTCTGGTCATTCTCTTCCAATCTTTGTCATCAACAAGGCATTTTCTCTCAGAACTGATTTAAAATAAGTAAGAAAGTACCTTGTATTTACTGAAGGGGTTGGCACAGTGGATGAATGAGCATAGGTAATTTGGTATAGAGTCTATGTTGGATGCCCTTCCTGTCACAGCTCTTTCAACGTGGAAGGGGTTTGTTTCTACCTGGGGTCAAACTGGGTAACTTTTACATGTGAGGTAAATGTGTAAACCACTGCGCTATGGAGACACTGACTGCTGCTCACTGAATATTTTCTCTTTTTCAGACCATTCCCTGTAAACCGTAGAGCTGGTTATGTGGGAAAATCTCAGTAGATCAGCAGCTTGTAAAATACAACAACCAGCAACCGTGACATGTTCAAAGTCACTTAAACCATCTTTCTTCCTCATTCTGATGCTCAGTTTGAGCTTCAGCAGGTCGTCTCAAACATTTCTGCATGTCTTAAATGCATTGAGTTGCTGCCTTCTGATTTGCATTAATAAGCACCTGAACAGGTGTACCTAATAAAGTGCCTGTTAGTATAAATTCCATTATAAGATAAATGGTGAATAATTTGAATTCTGAATCATGCGAAGGTGCTCTGCTGGCATCACAGAATAAAAATCTTGAGATGGGAGCGAATATGTAGAGACAGACAGCTAACCGTTGCTGATCATTTTCATTCTAGAAAAAGATGAGCTTGCTGGGAGTGTCCTGTAAAGATCACTATGTAAATTGTTTGCAGGGATTTCAACAGGTCGCACACACTGGGGCTCAAAAATGAAGTGCCATTAACTACAGTTCCTCTAATGTCCACTAAAGGCTGTCTCCAGAAGTCAGTCAGGGCCCTGTCACACCATGATGATTTAACAAGCTTATGCCGACGCATCCAAATTCCTCTAAAACGCTGGCATACACAGAACAATGATGTTATATGAACGTATACATAACATGTTGCTAACATATATAGAACGTAATACCAACGAATGCTAGCATATTACTGGCATTCACCACTTGCACGTACGCAATTATACAGTAGCTGTATGTTAGAAACATGTTCAGTACGACTGGAACACATCAAATACGTTGACAAACGTCAATATCCGCCGGAGGTAAGTTTAATATATGTTACACATATGTTATAGACAGGTTACTGAGGTTATTATTACGTTTTGGGAATGCTAGAATTTTCTCCACATATTTCAACATATGAGTAACATGAGTCTCCGTACGCATAAAGTACCTGCAACATATGGTGAGCCATAAACTGGCAAACGTCGGAGATTTTGTGCACGCTCAAAATTTTCCAGCAACCTCACCGTACTACGATGTATACCAGCGTACTTCAGCGTGCTCTTAACTTATACAAAACTTACCAATAACTTAATCGACGTAGGCCAGTGTATTTGCAGATTTTTTTCCTATGTTGGTATACGTTGGCTAAACCGTCAAGGTGTGACAGGGGCTTCAGTCCTCATAGACTTCCATGTTATGTCCAACTTTGCAGCAGAAACTAATATGTTTACAGGCTGCTGCAAAAATGTTCTTGGGCAGTATGGAGAGTTCCTCTCTTCATAGCAACACTACAGGCAGTGAATTTTGCATAAAATTAAAGTTTGCTTGAAATTTTTAAATAAAAGGGGACAGCAGGTCACATGAGGTCAGTATACTGAAAATATTATACTCCCTGCTTGTGTCAGACCACATGAAAGGTAACATTGTTTTTAACTAGAAGTACCATCCTGTAATATGCCTGCAGCAGGCCCAGTGTACAGCCTTTCTGTCAGCTGTAATGTGTACTTGGCTCAGACTTTGCAACGCCAAGTGAATCAGCTCTTATCCAGATTGTCCTATTTCAGAGGGGGAAGTGAACTTTTAGCTGCCGCTGTTGCTAAAAATGTAAATATTTTGGTCTAATTGAGCCCCAGCTGAACTCGCAAGGCCCTTGTGACCACTTCGCAACCCGCCGCTCTTATCGGCTGTTTATTTTCTAACGCGAAGTAGCCAGGAGAGTGAACCGTGGTGAGTCTGCAGTCCGGTTCAAGCAGGGGTGAGCAGAGTGCTGCGTGATGTTTTCAGTGTCCAGAGGGAGATACAAGGAGGTGAAAGACGGTGTTAAAACATGGAGGGGGAGGAGAAATATCTCCCTGCTGTCTATATGTGTAAGGACAGCGAGGTCACGGAGCAGTTACATGAAAGCGTAAAAGCCTGCTGAAAGATTAAAATGCATGGAAAATATGAAGTAAAAAAAGGAAAAATTTAGGAGAAAGTTTTAAGAAGCTAGACATTAAAAATTAGTTATAAACTAATTAGAAAGTAAATACAAATATTAATGAAGGAAAATAAAGTAAAAATTAATTCTTAAAAAAATTTAAAAGTGGTTTACATATTCGCCTTACAAGTGAAAGGACACTGTTTTGATTCCAGGTGAGCACACAAGCCGCTCTCACCATGGAGGGTTGTGTCAGGAAGGGCATCCAGCATTAAACCTCTTCCAAATTACCAACGCAGATTAAATCTGGTGTGGCGACCCCTTGAGAAGAATACAAGAGAGCAACCGAAGGTGCATTTTTTAAAATTAAAAAAAAAATCAATTTGACTTTGTAGAAATAAACATTAATAATCAGCTCACTGAAAAATGAATTAGTAATAAATAAATAAATGAATATGCAAATAACATAATACAAATTAAATATTCAACTAGTAAAAAACTAAATGTAAAAAATAATGTAAGGAAAGAGCTGAGATGAATAAAAATGATGTGACATACATACCACCCCGCATTTCTTTATATTCTGATTCCAAGGAGCCAAACTTTAATGTCATTTTTTAAAACGTGGTTTCCCGTCTTTCTGAAAGTTTTTCCAAGTTTTTTTGGACATTAGCTGGGTTTTTTTCTTTGGTTGCTGGTTGTTAACCCTGACCTATTAATCATTCAAGCGTAAAAAAGGCACTGAACTGAAAGAACAAACCAGTGTATTAAATTGTACTTTAGGTACGTTGTTACTAGCAGCCTATTGCAGAAGCGTGTCATTTGTTCCCATTTCTTTCATCCAATCTACATAAAATGCCAAAGATAACACAGTTTGACAGACATAAAATATTATTTTTGCAGCAACAAGTTGATTCCCAAAGAGCTATTAGCTGAAAATTTTATATATTATTGCATGGCATGCAGTGTGTCCTTAAAAAACTGGACAAGTGGAGGATAAAGCAGAAAGTGTCAGGTCTAAAACAAACTATCTACAGCAGATATCTGAAAGTTGTGTCCTTAAGAAATGGAAGGAAAAAAATCCAGCAAAGACCTGACACAGGACCTAAGAGATGCATCTGGACCTCCAGTTGATCCATCTGCTGTTCACTGAAGCCTCATTAGAAATGGTCTCAGTGAAGGGTGTCTGTGGGGAAGCCATTCTTAAGGAAGGGAAACAGAGAGAAAAGGCTGAGGTATGAAAATTACGCAAGAACTGGACTGAAAATCAGTGGCAGTGATGAATCTATATTTGAAATTGTCAGTTCTCAGAGGAGGTGAGGAGAGAGGTACAGCAGAAGTTTGGCTCCACCTTGCAATAACGTCTGGAAAGTAGCTGATGGCTTCATTTTCCTTCATGACAATGATCTCAAAAACACGGCCAATGCAGTAAAAGCCTACCTGGACAGAAAAACACACAATGAAACTCTGTCAGTTATGGATTGGCCTCCTCAGAGCCCAGAGCTCAACCTTATTAAAGTAGTGTGAGATCATCTCCACATCCAAAGGAGAGCTTTGGAATCAGAATCTGAATTCTGTATTAATCCCAGGGGGAAAATTGTATAATGTCTCGAATGTCCTCCAAGAAGCCTGGAGAACTATTCCTGAAGACTACTTACAGAAATGACAGAAAGCTTGGATTTATTTACCGGCTCATCTTCACAGAAGTCGTTGAGATGTTTGCTTGTTTTCAGGTGTTGAGGGAGGAGCTGTCAGAGTCACCGGGGCAAAAGGCTTGGCGCCGTCACATGACTACAAGGTGAAAGACTTTTCTCCATCTTATCGTAAGTCAGCTTGTTTGAGGATGTTTTACATTAATTTTTAGATTTGGTCTCGTACTCCCTGCAGGTGTGTGCGACTTACATGGATGGGTTCAGAGCGACGGCTGTGTGTCCGGTCGGAGGGCCGAGAGCAGCAGAGAAGGCTAGAAGAACCGCAGAGAGCATCATCAAACGGTGGGAACAACAAACACGACTCTCTGAACTCTGAACTTTCAGATTTAAGCAATAACTGCTGCGTGTGTATGTGCAGGACGAAGAGCATTTTTAAGCAGTTAGGCTTAGAAGACTTCAGCTCGGTCAACATCCAGGTGCTCGGCGCTGAAGACACGTACGGTGCCAACGCTCGCTACAAGGTAACAGTCTGAGTCAGGGTGGGTGTGGGATATTGGTGCGTTCCATTTAATGTGGGAAGTCAGAAATCCTGTGTGCACAGTCGTAATTTTAAGCTGGATCACCCCCTCAAGTCGGACTACTCATTCGGAAAGTCAGAGCATCAACACAAACCCCAAGCTCGCAATCAAAGATGGCAGCAACTTGTGTAAAGATTAGTTAAAGTACTAACACTGTTCCGTATTGTGGCCCTCTAAATAAGCCACACATCAGGCTGTGTCCACAAACGTGCTGCAGCGGCGTTTTTAAGCACCAAACAGGCAGTCATATTTCTAGCGATGGCCGAAGGGCCCTGCCTCGCTATAGAGCCAGCTCTGAC
Organism: Etroplus canarensis; assembly: GCA_015106775.1. Classification (NCBI taxonomy): domain Eukaryota; kingdom Metazoa; phylum Chordata; class Actinopteri; order Cichliformes; family Cichlidae; genus Etroplus; species Etroplus canarensis. Next base: position 2,427 of record VUQH01080227.1, on the reverse strand, counting down.
ATCCTGCTTCCAATCTAACAGGAACACAGAATGTACTCTGAGCCTGGACAATAAAGTGCTAAAACTGCAGTTCCTCTAATGGCCACCGCAGGCTGGCTCTAAACGTGAGTGAATCTCCCTAGACTCCCATTTAAAATGTCCAACTCTAAGAGCAGTCCGAGATTACATCTTCAGTCAGGCTGAACAATTGTTGAATTTCTACATTTTCTGAAGATAAAATATTTCTCTGTTTTTATTTTTGATATATTTAAAATCTTTAACAAAGAAAACATGCCCATCAAAGTAAACATTTGTAGGAGAGAAGAAGGAGCGCTGAGTTGGCTTCAAAATGGACTGCCTCCATCAGGATCCCACACAAACTCCTTCTGTTAGGATAGAAGCTGCTGGCCGGCCTCCGTGTTGGTACTAATACGAAACCACCTCAGTGCCTCGGTTTTTTCTGGCTTTTCCTTTCTCATGTTAGTTTCATTTGGAGGATCTCCTCTGGATTGTCATCTTTTTAGTTATCGTGTCTCTACTTCCATCCCCTTTTAAAAAAAAATCCAGAAGAAGGTTAAGGGTCATGGTTAAGCCTGTTAAAAGCCTCTAAACACCTCTTCTGTCATTTCCATTTGACTGAGACGCTCTGGTCTTAATCCAACCTTCATATCTCCTTTACCAGCAGCAGGTTAAGGGTCACAGTTAAGCCTGTTTGGGGCCTCTTATTTTGCCTTTCTTCTCCTCTAAAGATACACATCACCCCTCAGACTGTTTTCAGCGATCACTAACTTCACATTTTCCATCTTTTTTAGGACTCCAGGGAGGCAGTGATCTGGATGGCCGTCCACCACAAACAGAAGAAAGCTCTGGAGTTTTTTTCCAGAGAGGTGGCTCCTGCAGGGACCGGCATGGGTACGACTGACGCCATTAACTTTAAACCTTCAGAACCGAGTCAGTGAAGGAAAGGTCCTCTGTGATGGAGTACATATGACCGCTGAAGACAGCTGCATGTGGTGACAGCTGCTTATATAGGTGTCTTTTTATGATGATTAGAAGGAGAGGAGAATCGTCTATACGGTGGTGAATAATGTGCTGACACTGTATGGTTCATAACAAAACCACAGTGAGCATAAAATCGAAGCAAGGTCAAACAGTCCGCGTCTCCCTGCCAGTTCTTACCGCCCTTTTTGTGCCTTTTAGAAGAAGATATAGGGTTTTCTCCTAAGAAAATTAGATGTTATTTGATTTTAAAAAGCTACTCCTTCAGAAATTTTGACTGTGAAACTGCTTGTGTAGATGTTTGTTTGGCAGGGAACCTTAGAGTGGGAGTGCAGTGAGTTGATTTCTCTCTCTGTGTTCAGATTATTTGGATTTGTTTCTGTGAGACTCTACGAACTTATTCATATTTCCATCTGTTTCTCTTGGCGAATTTCAGAGCTTTCTGATTACTGGGGTGCTTTCACTTTGCCATACACACACACACACACACACATACATACATACATATTTATATATATGTGTGTGTATTGCTCAAAAAATTAAAGGATCACTTCACATCAGATTTCAATGGGGAAAAAATCTTGCTGGATATCTACATTGATATGACCAAGCCACAAGGGACACACACAAGTGCACCCCTATTACCAATTCCATGTAAATGGGTTGCGTCGGGAAGGGCAACCAGCGTAAAATCGTTGCCAAATCCAAATGCGGATTCATAGTACATGATCTGCTGTGGCGACCCCCAATGGGAGCAGCTGAAAGAAGAAAAAGAAGAAAAGGATGCCACATCGTTTGATGGAAATGAAAATGATGAACCTACAGGGCTGAGGTGTGAATTGGCTGCATCAGATGGACTGAAACATAATGTCCCAGAGGTGTTGTATTAGATATAAGGCCAGCTATTGGTGTCATTACCTTTTATCGAGCAGGAACTGCCTGCGTACTCTCACCACACAAGGCCGGGCATTGTTGTGCACCAGGAGGAACCCAGGACCCACCGCACCAGTGTAGGGTCAGACAGTGGGTCCAAGGATTTCAGCCCGATACCTTATGGCAGTCAGGGTGCCGCTGTCTAGCCTGTAGAGGTATGTGCGTCTCTGCATAGATATGCCTCCCCAGACCGTCACTGACCCACCACCAAACCGGTCATACTGAACAGTGTTACAGGCAGCATAACGTTATCCACAGCTTCTCCAGATCCTTTCCTGTCTATCACATATGCTCAGGGTGAACCTGTTCTCATCTGTGTAAAGCACAGGGCACCAGTGACGGAACTGCCAATTCTGGCATTCTCGAGCTCTATGGTGCCTGGCAGTGAGCACAGGGCCCACTAGAGGATGTCGGACCCTCAGGTCACCCTCATGAAGTCTGTTTCTGATTGTTTGGTCTGCGACATTCACACCAGTGGTCTGCTGGAGGTCATTCTGTAGGGCTCTGGCAGTGCTC
>VUQH01080226.1:0-26131 GCA_015106775.1 Etroplus canarensis | reverse complement strand
GCTGGAGGTGGCAGAACTGAAAATGTTGAGATTTTCCCTGGGAGTGACCATGTCTCATGTTGAGAAGCTTGGAGATAAAGTCAGAGAGGCAAGGCTGAGATGGGTTGGACATGTTCAGAGGAGGGATAGTGGATATATCATACAAAGGATATTAAAGATAGAGCTGCCAGGCAGGAGGAGGAGAGGAAGGCCACAGAGAAGGTTCGTGGATGTAGTGATGGAGGACATGCAGAGAGTTGGTGTGAGGGAAGAGGATGCAAGTAATAGGGTAAGATGAAGGCAGTTAAACCACTGTGGCGACCCCTAACGGGATTAGCCGAAAGAAGAAGAAGTTGGAAAAGACACATGTTAGCAAGACTACTAAATCAGAAAAGACTGAATTTGACCTGTATCTGTGTGTGTGTGTGTGTGTGTGTGTGTGTACGCATTCATCAAACTCCAAAATTTAGAAAAAAAATCCCTTTGAGCTTTCATTTATACTAATTACAGGAATTCTCCAAAGCAAAATAATCTTAATTAATAAATCAGGAATTTTCCATGGAGGTCTTTCAATAAATCTGTGCTAGTGAACCTCTTTCAGCACAATTGTTTTTTCACCATATCACCCCTTGCTTGCTTTTACATAAAATACTGTATCTGCTGTTAATCATAATGCTGATGTGAATTATCTAGAATATGCATGGCTGAGCAAATACAGCAAAAGCAAAGTAAGAGCTGTCTGTTTAATGACTACATGGACTGCATTTGTAATCAGAAACAGATAAGAAAGGAAATACTAACAAAGAAAGATACCACTTAATATGACTCTTAATCAGCGTGGCAGGCAGTTTATTCCAGCAAAAAGAGGAACAGACCAAAAAATCTTGGCTGTGTCCAAAACTAACAAAATAGGCATGCAGCACCTTTAAATAACTAATATGCATTATCTTGTTTGTGGAATGCATATAAAGTTTACCAAGTTATGTTTTTTACAAGGCTTATAGCGTGTGGCTATGGGACCTTTATTGATTTTCCCATATAAATCCTGATTATAAAATACTAATTATGTCCTACATATTAACTGCTCTAACAGTATTTGTCATGCAAAACATAGGCCTCAGTGTTCCCATCATCATCCAATTGCAATATGATTCATTAATAAGCAAGCATTAAACTGACATTCTCGCATACAGCAGTAAAGTGGTCTTATCGCTTCCTCTCTAAGTAGTATGTTTTGCCCTCAGCAGTGTCCAGAGATTAAAATGAGATTAGCACTAAAGTTATACTTTATTACATGGTTCAAATTAAAAGCCAACACAGACATTTAGGCTTTGTTCCTGGATAATTTCCTGCATTCTATTTATAGCTGGCATCCCAGTGTGAAAATTGTGCTAATATTTACTCTGCAGACAGTGACAGTTGGTGTGTGGTTTGTATGATGCTGTGCAGGAGGACTGAGCCAGATAAGCAGACAATGATTTTTTTTTAAACCAAGCCACATGGCTTAATTCCATCATACAAAATTCAGTGTGTTGTGGCACCAGAAAAACTGAAAATAACAATCACTGTAATCTAGTAACTGTTGTTTCTTTTGGGAGACTCAGTAAAATCTTGTTGGTGCGTAAAATGTACTCTAACTTTTTAGAGCAATTGCTATTGGAAGTAGATTGGGATTGCAGTGTAGCACCGCATTTCCATGCAGGTGAAGGTGAAGATTAGTCCATCAGTGCACTAAACAAACATAACTTACTGTTTTCTGTTCAGTCAGAATGTCATATATGTGCATTTATTTTTGCATAAATGCCTCCATCCGATACTGATTCCCCACCACTCGAACTAAGGGAACATGAAGTGAGATGTGTAATGAGGTAAGTTAAAACCGAAGAAGGCTGCTGATCTGAATGGTGTTCCCAATAAAGTGCCTCAGGCATGTGCATATCAGCTCGCTGGGGTATTTAGAAAGATCTTTAACATCTGTCTAGGATGAGCCATCATTCCATCAAGCTTGAATTTAACAGTTAAATCCTGGTCCATGAAAAACAGCCCATATGGACTTAAATGACTATAGACCAGTAGCAGTCACACCAGTAATAATAAAATGTTTTGAGAAACTGATTCTCCATCACATCAAAGCCAGCCTTACCCCCATCTTTTGACCTAAGTCAATTTGCCTATAGAGTTAATAGGTCAACAGAAGCCTTAGCCATCTCTGTCCACACAGCTCTGAGTCATTTAGAACAAATAGGAGCTATCTGAGGATGCTCTTTATTGACTGTAGCTCAGCATTTAATACAATCATTCCTGACACCCTGATGGGTAAACTGCTGGGCTTAGGCCTATCCTGTTCCATCTTCTGTTGGATCAGACAGTTTCTAATAAATCGCTAACAGAGAGTTAAAATTTGACCTCATATCATCTCCTCCATTAATCTCAGCTTGGGGTCTCCACAAAGTTGTTTGTTGAGCCCCCTCCTTTATTCCCTGTACACCCATGATTGCTCACCCGCCTATTCATCCAATTCCATCATTAAATTTGGGAATGATGTGACCATCATTGGCTTGATTACAGAGGGTGATGCGGCTGCATACAGGAATTAATGTCAGAGTGCTGTTTAGTAAATAACTTAACAGTAAATACCACTAAACTTCAATTCAATTCGATTCATTCAGTTCTAGTTTACTATTTCAGTTAGTTATTTGTGTTTGTTTCCTTGGGTTTGGTTTTATTGTCTTCCTCTTGTCTCCTTGCATCTAGTTTATGTGTACTGTGTCATTTGAGTACTTCCTGTTTTACTTTGTAAGTATTTAGTCTTGAGTTTGACTGCCTGTTAGTTTTATCTGTGCCCCTTTCCCACCTGCTGCCACTTCCCTATTAATCTGCATATGCATAGTATTGTCCTTCTTTTGCTCCTTGTTGTGTTGTCTTTCTCTAGCTGTGTGTGAGTGTTTTTGGTTTCTATTGTAGCACCATGTTTGCCTTACTTCATGTTCCCAGTGGGTTTTTTTTCTGGACAGCTTGATTTTGTTTTTGTTACAGACTTTATCAGCCTTAATAAATATAGCTTGCTTTTGGTTTTACCTTGTCTGCCTGCTGAAGCCTGCATTTGGGTCCACCAATCCTCCAGACTGCACATAGCCAAGACCGTGGCAACTACAGTGTACCCATCTTCTGATGGCTGCTTCCAGCAGGATAATGCACCATGTTACAAAGTTCAAATTGTCTCAAACTGGTGTTTTGAACATGACAATGAGTTCACTGTACCCAAATGGTTTCCACAATCACCAAATCTCAATCAAGTAGAGAACTTTTGCGGTGTGGTGAAACAGGAGAGTCACATCATGGATATGCAGCAACTGAGTGATGCTATGTCAATATGAACCAAAATCTCTAAGGAATATTTCCAGCACCTTGTTGAATCTACAAGACTTAAGGCAGTTCTGGAGGCTACAGGGGTCCCAGCCTGTACTAGCAAGGTCTATGTAATGAAGTGGTCAAAGAGTGTATACTCACAAGCTTACTCCTGTTCCTGATTTTACTGAGAATAACTGTTTCTGTTGCACAATAAATTATAATCCCTATTTAAGCCTATTTTCCATGCGGAAAGAAGATGACACATACCATGTCTGGTTTTGATACTGAGTCTATAATGCAGTTAATGTCTTTCCAACAGCCAAAAGAGTACTGAATTTTTAACCATGACTTTTTTCAAACATTCAACAAGAAGTTTTATTTGGGTGCATTTAACCTTAATCATAGAGCTGCTGGATCAGAAAAAGCCATTTAAATGCTTAATTAGCTGCCATATTATGCACAAAAAGGAGACCTTGTTGTAATACAGGGTGTTTACAATCTCTTGTGTTATGCTTGATTATTGACTGAAGAGCACTGAATAAGGAGGTGACCTGCACTTTAAGTGTCAATTAAAAATGCCATGAATCAGTTTTACTGAGTGACTCAGCATCCACGCTTAGTCCATGTCTGATGTGTACCCTGTGTGTCAACTGAAGTATTACTTTAGAGATTTCCACATAATCCTGAAGCACAAAGTTCAATTTTTGCCAGATGACCAGAAATATTATTCTATCCTGGATATATAATTTTGTATTTCTTAAAGATGTTTCTGCATGTAGAAATGGGAGCATTAGTGACTGATCCACAAAACAGAAATTCAAAATACTAACTGTAAAGTATGACAAGAACAATGACAATCAATACATATATTATTAGGTACACCAAAGTTCATTTCCAGAATCATAGCAAATTATAATAGCCACAGTACATATGTTTAAATATATTGGATATTTCCTTGCAGCTATTTATTCATCAAGTATAATCACTCAGCACCATGCAAGGATTGTTTTCATTAGCAATTCAAGCAGAGCATGATTTCCTCTGAGCTGATACAGATCTTTTCCCCCAGGAGTCCTCAAGCTCCCATTTCAACAACTTCATCAACTATAAATAGCTTCCTAAAAAGAAATCCATTCAGGAAATAATAGGTTTATATTTAAAATGTTGTTTTCAATTCAAGGCTAAGGGTGTGACTCAAAAGAAAAAGGAAAATTAAAATGCCCACATTCCCCAATCCCAATCTCAAACTGAGTTCAAGGGAAAAACAAAGCAATCATTAGCGTTCCCATCCGTTATCACGACAAAGCAAAACATGCCTTTGAGAGCTGCTGATCTCATTTGAGACAGTGTATCTCTCCACCCCTCTAATAGATGAGGGCAAGCCACAGGAATCTGTTCTAATGCGACAGAGCACTTCAGACCCTTCCATCTAAGTGATGGATGCTAGTCTGACAAATACCTCAGCATCTTAGGTGTCACGCCTCTGGAGTAACAAGATAAAGGGATAATCAATTTGAGTGCTTATGCTACGTGTATAGAAATGACTTTTTTTAAAAACTTATTTATATACTGGGGTATTTTTTGGCTTTCCCTTATTTCAATATGCGAGTCACAACACCCTTGGCTGGATTTGGCTCAAGAATGAATTCAAGGTCACAGTTTTTTAATGTGTATGCTGTTTTTAAGTGAAAGCTCAAACATACACTAAAAACTGATAACTATGTCCTTTATTTACATGTATTAGGGCAAGAAACATACAAAGTAACAATTGAAATGTTATTTCAAGTGCTTTAATGATGTACTCACCAACTTGAAGTTTAAGGAACCAGAAGCTTATTTTGCTTTCAGAGGATCAATGCTACTCATATTTTAACAGTAAATTTAAGTCTACAGTCAGCAGATAGGAAGCTTAGCTTACTACAAAAAAGGGAAACAGGTAAAACAGCTTTCTGGACAGAGCACAGCTGAATTTTAACAAGTAATAGCCAAGCAGTAATCTTGAGGCCTGCAAAATGAGCAAATGTAGAAGTACCATAAAGCACAAATAAACATATTTAGCAACTGTTACAAAAATTGGTTGGTCTCTATAAACAAGTCTTCTTTTTGCAGCAGCTATAGGGCATGATTCTTTTTAAACTCTTTTATTTAAAATTTATTAAGGCCTTAAATTAATTAAAATTGATTTTATTCATATAGCACCAACTCATGACAAAAGCACATCAGGGTGGTTTACACTGTAAAGTAAAGACCCTATAATATTAGAGAGAAAACCCCAGTAATCAGACAATTCCCCTATGAATAAGCACTTGGCAATGGAAGGAAGGAAGACCTCCCTTTTAAAAGGAAGAGATCTCTGGCAGAATCAGACTCAGGGAGGGGCAGATATCTGCCTCGACCAGTTGAGGGGTGAGAGGAACGAGAGGAGAAAAAGCAGAGCAAAGAAAGACAGACTATGGGAGAGAAAAGACAAGTTACACTCTGTATTATTAGGGTCATGACAACTTTAAGTGAAAGGTGAGTGCTGTTTCATCTTGTTCTCTAGTACTACAAGGCACCTGAAAGAGTGAGGGGTTCAATTTTCAATTGCATTTTTCGATAGTCAAAGGTTCCATCTCAATATCACAGTGAACAAGGGATGCACCTTGCTAACCAAGGTAGTTAGCTAGGACTAGTGGTAGTTGACTCCCCATCTCTACTGTCTCACCTCAATATGGCCACATCCAGCTTTAATAAAAATAACATGGCAACGGCTAAAATGCCAAACTTGATACTTCAAAATTGTAATTCAAATACCATTAGTTGATGTTACTGTGTCTATGTCCATCTTTTATTTAGAGCCTATGTTTATAGCTATATAGTTTAACATTTCAGGAAACACAAAGTACGCTTAACAACAATTTCTGGTTTTATTGGGACTTAAGTGTCAACAAGACTCTTGGCATCTTGTCTTCACTGTGAGGATAAGAAACTAGAAGTTACTGCCCCTGGCCAAGGAACAGCCCAACAGCTAACCACTCATAAACCCCCCAAGCTGTCATTTTTACACTTTGGCACTGTTAAATATTAGGCATACAGATATTAGAATGGTATCAAAGTTCTAATTCTAGCAAGAAATGGAAAAACACTATTCCCTTATGAGCCTGTCATGTTAACCTCAACATACATCTGATACTTTAGGAACACATGGGATTTACATGTTTATTACAAAAAGCAGTGTGCTTTACTGCCTGGCCTTCAAATGAGGAAACTGCAAAATACATTAAAATGATTGTGGATGTGAAACAGATCTGAATAATTTAAAACAAAAAAACATCATCTAAAATAATTCATCAGACAGCAATTTTCAGAAGCTTTTAAAGTAAACAGTCATCAGCTAACCTCATAATTAATATCAGTATGATCAGAGGAATCCATTAAAACATAACTAATTTATCTCAGTTGGGTTAAATACAAGGAGCTCATCTTAATAAACTGCAAAATCAAGATAACTTGACTTATTATAAAAACTTTTGCCAGGATTTGTGACTCTTTGTTATAGCTGCAACAACAAGCAGAATGTGTTTCTATACAGCACTGACAACGGGCCTTTTCTCTTTTTAATTTGACAGCAAAAGGTTATTTTTAGGAGTGGTTCCTCAGCTCTCAGTGCTAAGCTCAGGCAGGGACATGATGTGTCAGAAATAGTGAGGGGAGTTGAATTTTTCAGAGGTACAGAGCAGAGATGGGATTTGGCTCTCCAGTGGAGGAGCAGGTTCAGCTGATATGTGTGCGCACACCACCACACAAAAAACACATCTGCAGTCCTTAATCTCTCTCACAAACAGACAAATGCACACAGCAGCAGAAGAAAAATCAACAACATGCTCATAAAAACTCTTACACCAGAGAAACAGCATATCCTATTTCATAGACACCTGTCATGGTCATCAAACAGACAGTGGACTCAAATGTTAGGAATTTACGCACTAAACTGGAGTGTGTGTGTGTGTGTGTGTGTGTGTGTGTGTGTGTGTGTGTGCACGCAGCTACTGAGTGAACCTCTCCCAAGATAGGGTCTCTCAGTTTCTCGCCATTGCATAATTCACTTCACATTAGGCCAGGGAACCTTGTTGCAGCTAAAAACACTCCAGAGAGAATGCACAGAATAGCATGACAATGAGCTCACTATAAGCAACTAAAACACCAGTTTGAATGCACATGGTGGTGTTTATGAAGGGGAACCAGGACACGTGGGAGTGAGAGATGCTCTCTTGGGTGTTACTGATATACTGGATGAAAATGTTATTAAAGAAATGGCTTAAATAACCCAAAGGCTTTAAAAAATAAAACACAACTATTTACAGTAAATTTACAATGTGGACCATGAGGAATACTACACTTGCCATAACACAACTCTCAGGGGGCTTACAAGGAAAATCAATACAGAATATGATGTGGAGCAGTTTTTAATAACATGAGGCTGAGGTTTTAAAAATCAATATTTGTGGAGTGAAACGGTGATGAAAATAAATCCACTCCTTCAAATGTAACAGGCGCAAGATAACATGTGGAGGACTGAACAAACAATTTGATGCAAAATTTAAATTAACAATACGAACGGTATTTGAAATAGATACAACATAAAGAAATATACCAAAAATATGCTAACTTTAGGTAACATATCCACTACCCTTTCCAAAAAAATAGTTTATTAGAACTTCAACCCAACCTGATATGTACTGTCACAACAGCACCGGCATCCACTTTGCTAGATCCTTCACATAACTCCATTGTTTTTCACTACATATCAAGATAACATTTGAGCTTTGATAAAAACTATGACAGGAAAAAATGAGGCTTTATTCAATTTCAAAATCCCCACAGCAAACCCAGGATTATCACAAAAGAGTGCAAGCGACAAGAGGAGCATTTAGTGTGGTGGAGCACTTGTCAACCCAGTGCGCAGTTTCACACCTGCCCCAACAAATCAGCTGGAAAAAAATTTAGATGTGACAATATCCTGAATACATTTCATACCACTGATTCACTTGGCTGAGGAAAATAAAACGCAGAAGTGCACCTTTCTAACCTGACCTGGATTCACAAAGTGATGAGGTTTAAAATGAAAGTGTTAAAATAAAAACCTGATATGGTATGCAAAACTATTTTTCCTATGAGAAATATATTAATTTAAAATAAAAAGTTATAATGAACCTTAATTCAGCAGGAAGAAATAAAAATAAACACTAACAAATAAAAAAAAGCATGCCATCAAGTCACACTTGCCAAAGGCAAAGCGATGATCTGAGTAAAATGCCAACATGAGTCTGCTGATACCCTCATCGCGGTCAAATGCTAGGAGGCTGATGTCAAGCAAACAAAAGTTTAATCAAATATATCTCATTTCAACTTTTATAATCCCCATATTTGCTAGTTAGTACAACACTGGCGCTATTGTGTATATACACAATAAAAAGGAGAATACTGACCTGCCAAAACAGGATTTGGGCTTATTCAGCAAACTTGAAGGTTAACTCTGGGTTTTGAGTACTATGAAGGTGGTTTATCTCTTACCAGGGTACATCAGCATGGTAACTTTTAATGCAAACCTAACCTGCTCCAGAGCAGGTTAGTTTAAAAAGTAGTGTTATTGATCCTGGAAGATCCTTGGGCCTTGCTGAGTATCTATAGTCTTTGTTTTTCCCTGATAAGAATTTTTATTAATTTATTAGATGCAACTTTATTCAATCAAGCTGGCTACATGCAGTTTTACAATTTTAATGTTCTATACATATTAATACATGATCCTGAGAGAGGGCACTGATTTGTACTTCTGAAACTTGGCTAATAGACTATGCCTAAATTTGAATTATTTTTTTCTATTTATTCTTTACTTGCTCTCAGACTGTTGAAAAGCACTGAGGGCTACTGAAGCTGAAAGAATAAAAACTAAAACTGTCTGCCACATCTAAATATTAATTTCATGGAATAAAAGCTGTAATCTGTCAGATTCTCCTCTGTCTTAATGACAGAGCTGTGTGTGTTAAGTTAAATTACATTTATGGCGACTTTCCTTCCTGGCTTCAAGTAGGCTAAACTTACTTAATCTTGTTGGTTTTTTCTAGGCTTACTGACCAAAATGTTTGAAGTGCACACACATTCATACAGAGCTTTTAATACAACAATACAGCGCTTTGTTACAGACACTCATACCACGGGTTTGTCTGCAGCAGCTGTGTTGCTTTTAGTCTGTATTCTGTGTTTAACTTTTTCACATTTTCCTAATATAACAGCTTTATCTCCCCTTGTAAAATCAGTGGCTTTGCTGCCAGAAGACATATCCATGTTTGTGATTGGTCAGACGCTGCCAGTGCAACCCAATTCATCTGAATTCACATAGCTAGAGTGATAAACCCTGTGTTAACTTACTGAGCTGATAACCATCTTTGTGTGACACCTTAGCCAGATTGCCAATGTCAGAGTAAGTGAAGCCAGATAACGGAAAGATTTTCTGGATATGCTAAACGTCCTTCATGAAGAGGGCCCAGGTTTAATGCATCAAGTCAGTAGCTCATCAAAGTAATTTATCCTCAAATGGGTGCCATGAACGACAACAAAAGTAGCTAGAGATATTTTGTCAGAACAAAAGTGGTGGGTGGGCACATTTTTATAATTCTGTGTTTGCCAGTAAAAGCCTAGAACAATAAAATTTCTGACAGAACATTGCATTTACATTTTTTGTCAGTTTGCTCATAAAGCAGTGTGGGGAAAAAGACTCCAACTGCAGTGAAAAAGTCTGTGCAGATCTGTCATTGAGGTGGCTGTACTTTTGACAGTAATCCTACTAATTAGACCGTTGGGGTGATTAACTCATGTATTTCTCTTCTGAAGTGGAATGGTTCAAAAAACAATGCACTCATACAAAAGTATTTCCAGTATTATCTATGCAACTAAATATAACTACATTTGAATATTATGTTCACTGAATCATGTCGGGAAAAGTTTATGGTTACAAATTACATTTAAAGGAAAAAAGCTACAACGTTTGTGCATTTTTTTTAACCACACAGTACATCAACTAGTTAAGATAAGATTATAGATAACAGAGCCAAATCCTGATTATGTAATGATAGTGTAAGCTTTCTGAGTTAGGACTTCAAAGGACCACAGTGGGTATGCAGTGGATTAAACAATTTAAAATCATATCTTTAGTGCAAGCACTATTCACAAACAAGTTACTGCTGATCTTTGAAATAAAAAAAAATCCATTAGAGAGTTTTTTGCCTTAAAGCACTCTCCATGAAAACTCATTAGCAGCATTTTATCATCTAATCTATCCACAGTCTGCGACTGGTGAGACTGATGAGTGGTGAGCATGAATTATGCAGACTATAGGTGGGAAATCTACTCACGTAAATCATTGTCTGATGCACTGAAGCTCAGCTAATAGTATATATTGGTTTAGCTGATCATCTAAATTACTGTGTTTTATGTAGGAACCCTCATAAATGAAATAACAAATAGGAGTGCTTCTTCTTTTAGCAATGGAAATTCTGAACCACATAGTTTATTACAACAAAAATCTTTGATATCTGTTACAGGTGTCATACTGGAGTCTCAAAACGATTAAAACAAAAATCAATAAACTCTGTTGAGGTAGTATTTTTTTCTTAAGCTCTAACTCCTGCGTTATCCTCACAGGTGACATTGTTGGAAGTTGTGTCTCTGTTTGCCACTGAGAACTGACACTTGAAAAGCATTAAGAAGATTTTACTGATACAGTATCAACAATTTATCAACTTGACATTTTTGATCAACAGCTTTTTTTTTGTGTTATCCATATCTGTCAGAATGACATTACATTTCAGTCTAGTATATATACCCACAAATCCACATACATACTTGTATACCCACATGAGCAGATATATTTACTATTCTTGTTCCATTTGTGTCTGTCTGAGTGCATTATGTTTTTCAGTCCAACAGTAAATGGGACACTGCAGGAAAAGGTCAGTGTACAAAAGGTTGTATTAGCATAAATGCAACCTTTTCCTAAAGATGCCATGTTAAATGAATCAGGTCTTACAACTGAAGTGCATTTATGGATTATCCAGAGCAAAGCACACTGTTTTCGAACAAAACAGTTGCTGTTGACTTTTTAAACACCATCAACAAAATTATATTTACTCCCATTGTATCAGGATTAAAAGAAATCTCTGAAAACTGGTCATAAACGATAGCTGCATGGCTACATTCAACTTGGCATAAAAATATTGGAAAGTTTGTTTTTGTGGAAAAAATTAGGTTTGAGGGCGTCACAACCAAATGATACAGTGTATCTGGTACCTAATAAAGCTGTGCTAATGGTTCTTATTTCTGCATCATAACACAATTCAGCCTGATCCATCAGTTGCTATCAGTTCCTCATCCTATATATCCCATTCAAATCCTTGGAATCCTGTGTAATTTTCTCTTCATTCCTCTATCTGACTCTCCCTTCATCCTTCCAAAATGGGGGAGGGGGTCTGTGCCTCATCCTCCTCTCCGGTATCTCTTTGACTCACTGGTTTCCTGACTCTTAATGAGCCATCGAGAGATAATTGCTCCTTGAGGACAGCTCTATAACTGACACCAGTGCCTCCTGGATGACATTCAGTCAAGCCCCTGTCAGGTTTAATATAACCAAAGGCTATATTCACAGCTATAGTTCGAACCTAATGACTCCTGAGTCCACTAACTTCAGATCAAGCTATGATCTGAACTGCAAAGCACAGCAATACAAATTGCATATTCTGACAGTTTTTTCAAAGCTGCAGGGCTTGAGAATTCTACAAAAAGACAATTTAGATGTTGCTAAAGATGCTTTTAAGTTTCATTGTTTTTCTTTCACACTGATCACACAGCTGTGCAGCAAAAGGAAGATATAATACATTACAAAAGCACTTAAAAAATGTTCATACTATACCAAAAAACAGTCTAGGATCCTGTTCGAGCTTTTGCAAAGCTACACCATTCTGAACTGATGCTGCAGGGACATCCTTGGTGGCAAGGGCAAGTGAGTCTGACTTCTAAGACACAGGAAATGTCTGTACTGCTTCTGTGTGACGTGATGTAAAGGGACGGCTTGTACTCAAGGTACATGCTGTGTCCTCTTCCATGCTGCCAGTGGCTTTGACCTCAACAGATGACAATGGGCAGCCACAGTGGGTGATTAGAAAGTGCTGCACATATCAGTTTTCTGCTTGCAAAAGACCTGAATTATGCAGAATGCCTATAGATAATATTATTTTATTAAGACAAACTAAAAATAATATAATAATTATTATGCATGCTTTTGTTGTTTTTTGGTTTATTTACTTGTCAAAAGAATGGCCACTCCTCATGATTTCTTAGCAATATTCACCACTGATAGTTCATTAATACAAGGGTAAGTTAAGGGTAAACTTTAACCTTACAGTGGCTAAGGAAAAGAGGTCAGGATGCAATCAAATTAATCAGTGTCACACCCAAGACAGGAGTCATCATCCAATTAAATGCTTGCTTGGTTTCACTTTCACACTTCAGGCACATTAAAAACAAATCCTAATACTTCTTCTTTCTAGCTGCTCCCATTAGGGGTGGCCACAGCAGATCAACTGCCTCCATCTCACCCTATCCCTTGCATCCTTTTCTCTCACACTAACCTTCTTCATGTCCTCTTTCACTACATCCAAGAACCTTCTCTGTGGTCTTCCTCTGTTCCTCCTGCCTGGCAGCTCCATCTTCAACATCCTTTGTCCCCTAATACTAATTCCATGTGAAAGATATTGCAGCATATTTTAAAATCCTTCAAGAGAAACTTAAAAGTCCATGTAAGATATATTTACTGATAAAATTCTACACAATACATGCAAAAAGTCCTTGGTTCGGGAGACACAAAGCCAGCCTTGGGGATCACAAGCCAGTGTACTCCCAGTGCCAAGCCCAGTTAAATAGAAGGGTTGTGTCAGGTAGGGCATCTAGAGTAAATTTTTTACTAAATCACTTATACAGATTCATCCCCTTTGGTGGCCCCCTGTGAAAAGCAAAAGGGAGCAGCCAAAAGTTTTCTACATTTGTTCGTAAATTAATTGTAACAGAGGTTATTTAACTATGGTAACTTAAAATCTGCATTACTTATTCAATTTCTTTCATTTAGCTTTTAATGCTCATCGCTTTTTTGACAAACTTTAACCACACCAAATTTGTGTGAAAGTGCCAACCAGCTGCAATGTTACCTTATTTACATTCTGACAGGCAGCTCAGATGCATTGCCACATGCTCATATACAAACACTGTCCTCTCGTCAAATTGCCTGCGAAGTAGCATCTGGACATCAGCAGTCACTCTTACTGTCTGTACTGTTGGCCACTGGTGTATCCACATTTTTTCCAGCCTGATCCCTCTGGTTTTTCTCAGACACAAACTGCTTCTGTCATCAGGTGCTGAAATCCAGAAGGATTCTGTGTCAGTCTGCTTTTTCTTTTCTCTCTCTTTCTTGCTGGCAGCAACAATAATAAGAGAAGAAAAGCACAATGCAGACGCTCCTGCTAACAATGTGTCACAGTCGATGTCTTTCAAGATAACATGTTGATGGTTGGTTTGGCAGCTTTCTGTCATCAAAAGTCACCATGGCTATAGTAAAGAGCATTGTGATGTGGAAAATAATGACAAAATCCATCAGTGTTTGCACAGGCACCACAGTCAGAAGTTTTAACGCAGCAGCCATCAGAAGCCAGAAATCCAAACCATTTAAGACGTGTCCCTTAAAACTAGCATTTTGTGCTCAAGATGAAAAACAAAATGCATCTAAAGCAACCAGAGACAATCATTAAATCCCAAATCCAATGAGAACTTCTAAATCCAACAGATTTATGTTCAGTATTCATCAATTTATTTAGAACATTCCCTACAGAACATGAAGAATCCAAGAACATCTTGCTGGCTGTGAAATTAATCAGTCATGTTTAATGAAAGCTGGCATGGCCAGCTGATTATTCACTAAGCAGGAATTTTGGATGAGGCAAAACCAGCATGCTATCATTTATGGCAGTGGGAAGCTTACAAGCAATGTTGCAGCAAGGATGGAGCATTCAAGACAGCACTTGACACATTGGTGTTACAGCAGGGCTGCAGGCATCAAGGCAGTCTGTCACTGATGGTGTGACAAGGTTTGTTGCTCTGACCCTTTGCTCAGCTCTAAAAAAATTCCTGTTCTTCACACTGTAGTTGTCACTGAATAATCTTACATTTTCATAAATATTTTTCAATCAGTTTGAAAAACTAATAGCAAATAATAATAAAAGTATTCAGTTCAGTCACTAGAATAGAACAGAATAGAATTTTATTGATCTCACAATGGAGAAATTCACTAGTTACAACTGCCCAAAAAGTAACACACAGTGAGGTGCAAGAAGTTTGCTGTATGTACATTTATCTCTGTCAAGCTATTCTTAATTGACTTCTGTGGATAAAACATGCCCAAAAACAGTTAAAATTTCATGTAATAATTTAAAACAACTTAGGTGTGTTCAGTAGTAAACCCATCCTGAAGCTTGAACTTAAGAATTAATCTTATTTCTCAGGTCTAGTTGCAGCAAATTATTGCCATGCCCCTGCTAACAAAGACAACTGTAGCCAGAGGCAGTTTGATTCTGCTGACCCTCTCTCCATCCCATTTCCACATTTTTGAACGCCTTGAGGGAATTTCATCACATTTAAACATTTGCTTAGACTGGAGAACGAACTGATTAGCATTTCAAGGTCACTGTGACCTCACAAAACATGTTTTTACTGTAACTCAAGAATCCACATGCAACATTTCACACAAACAGATAAAATAATGAAGTGATGACACTACATAACTAAAAGGTCAAAGGTCAACTTACTGTGTTATTACACTCAGTAATAGCACATGTTTATCTGGCCATTTTTCAACTCCATAACTCAGGAACAGATTGTGACCTTATTAAACGTTTAGTCCGATGTTGGACTGGTGGCACTAATCTTTATTGTCTAATTTCTATTAAATTCCTGCAGACTTTACTAGTGACTGATGGGCCAATGCTGATACTGATTTCTATCATGTAAAAAGTTTCAATATTGACATATCAGATGATGTATTTATTATATATAAAACATGTACAATAACTATTTTATAGAGTTATAATATAATTGATGCTATTATAGTTTACTAACTTTGCAGTAAAGTACTTCACAAATTAGCAAGTGACTTACCTTATCTCTTCCTGCATTATGTCACACTAAAAAAGAGCAACATATAAAATAATATAGGAATGTGTGTGATAGGCCAGTAATTACTGGCAAACCTACACTACCAGTCAAAAGTTTGCACACACTTGGTCATAGTGGAGTATGGCCAAGCGTGTCCAAACTTTTGACTGGTAGTGTAAAGCTGGAAAAGTATGTGGTGTTACAAAAGAAACAGCTTCAGGAACATGTTGAAACTAATTAGGTTAAGTGGCAACAATACATTGCCAAGAGGAAACAAAAAGACTTTGATAAACTCTGGGAACCATATATAAATATGATGACAAGTGAGAGTGTTAGATTTTTATGAAATGATTTATGAATGCTGTAAAATGTAGAATGTAGCCCCCATTTTCTTTCTTCCTCCCCCTTTTTTTATTTATTTTTAAATTATTTTTTATTGTTTTTTTTAATTTATTATTCTTATTTATTTATTTATTTGTTTTTAGTTTTTTCTTAATTTATTTTTATTTATTTATTTTCTATTTTTTATGATGCAAGGGTATGCAGTCTGTGTGTGTATATGTTATGTGTTTGTGAAATAATTTTGAAAAAGACAATAAACATATTGGCAAAAAAAAAAGGTTAACTGGCAACAGGCCATAATGTGATCGGGTATAAAACAACCACCTTAGAGAGACAGAGTCTCTCAGAAGTAAAGATGGACCGAGGTTCAGCAATCTGCCAGAAACTGTGCTTACAAATTGTGAGGCAAATTTAGAAATATGCTCCTCAATGTAAAAATGGAAATCCGTTGAATTTTCCATCATCTCCAGTACATGATAGCATCAAAAGAATCAGAGGCTCTGGAGATATCTCTGTGTGCAAGGGACACAGCCAAAAACCAATACTGGATGTTTCTGATCTTTGAACCTTTAGGCAGTACTGCATTGCAAACAGACATAATTCTGTCATGGAAATCACTGCTTTCCAGAAACCTTTCAAAAATGGGGGTCTGTGAACATAGTTTGCTGTGTCATCCACAAATATACACTACCAGTCAAGAGTCTGGACACGCTTGGCCATACTCCACTGTGGCCAAACATGTCCAAACTTTTGACTGGTAGTGTATATACTGGTCTGGTTCTACTATATACCAGTGTAAAGGTATATAGTAGAGGTCTGCTTGGTAGAAGCAGACAAATGCAAGGCTTTTATAATAATTTTCTCAGCTGATCTACAGTATTAAGTATTTTACAGACATAAGTTGGATTTACTTAATGAAATGTAAAAAAAAAAAGTCATAACATCCTTAAAGTGACATTTTAACAATCTCCAACAGTCGAAGGCCCTAATCTATGTGATTAAAAAATAACAACAGCAAACATTTAGCCATTTCTACTTAGCTAAATAAATACTTGCTCCATTTTCCAGTTTAAATGAAAGGCATTTTTATTTTGGTAAGGAGCAACTGGCAGCTCTAGCCCCACATCACACAGGAATAAGTAAAAGTGACAGGACTGTGCTTGTGTTTCTTATTGTGTGACAACTGAGATTCAGCAGCACAATAAAACTGCCTGTAATCGCGCCGCTACTGCCCTCAGGTTTGGCAGCAGTGCAAACAAAAGCACTCCAGCAATAAAACAACAGTCCACTAGCTTGCTAAGAGCAACCAGAGGCACACATTGCCCCCCCTTTGCGTCTCCCTCTCTTGCTACGTCGCCAAAACCTTTGCCACACCGCGACCATTCCCGAGCATTTGTATCATCTCACTCACTTTCGTGTTTTGAAGTTCCCCAGGTGTGCCGCGGAACTCCGGGGCTCTTGATAATCGCTCTGCCGGCAGATTTCAGGGCATCCATCACGAGGTGTGTCTGCTCTCCGGCAGGTGGATTCCCCAGTCACCGGACCTCAGGGAGGAACAAACACAGGAGGCTACGCTCGACGGCGGGGAAGCTAGGAAGAAAGAAAGAAAGAAAGAAAGAAAAAAGAAAGGCGAGACGAGAGAGAACAGAGATTCAAGTTCCAGCCTCTCTCCTCCCTCTCTCCCGACTGACACTGCGAGCAGCGGAGGACAAACCCGCGTCCACTGCACCGTTTCCAAAGTTGAGGGCGTGTCCTTCTAACCTTCAGGAGCTTCCTCCAAAGTGCTCCAGTTTTAGAGAGTGACCTTAATGAAAAAACCATTACAGTATAATGGCTGTGTAAAGGACTTACACTCACTAATGAGTTTATGCCTAATGAGTTCGCAACTGCACTTCAGTGTCTGCTGGGTTATTGATCTGCGGTGGACGCATTAATACTAAGGCTTTTTTTGTTCCTGGTGTCAGTTTTAAAATTAATTAATGTTATTTTATCCCTTTTGCTTTGTTTAAAACTTTAACATTTGCCTGAGACAGAATGCTACCGCTGTTTTTTTAAGACTGGCGTTTAAATCAATCTAATTCAGATCATTTTCTCCCATCATTTTATGTGCTTTTCTGTATGTTTTCTATCTACGTTTTATGTTGATGGATGAAGAAAAACTGGCAGTTACACAAGTAGGCAAAAGTAAAACTAAAGCATGCAATTTTTGTATGCTGGCGCCATCTTTTGAGTATGCATTGGTATTTCAAAAAACTGCTGTTACACGTCACAGAATGTGTGCGCCATCGGCTGCTCCCTTTTATTTTCCTCAAGGGGTCGCCACAGCGGATAGGTCCTCATCAGTCAAGTGGGAGAGGGGTTTACACCGGATGCCCTTCCTGGCACAACCCTCCATAGGACGGGCTTGTATCCCCACCTGGAATCAAACCAGGAATCTGTTGCTTGTAAGGCAAATGTGTACACCTACATTACAGAGACACATCTCAAAAATAAAAATAAAAAATTTAAACTACACATTAATCTTGAAATCATCCATTAAAGAGAGAAAGAAGAAAATGCTTAAGTTTTAGGTGGTCTCAAGACCTACAGGTCTGCCTTTAACATAACCAGATCCCTTTACATTCTCCCCTTGTTGCCTCAATTCCCAGTGCCCCGTTGCTATCCATACAACATTTCTTTCATATGTGACTATGCAATATTAGGACACAAGGATGTACTTCTACCCAAGAAAAACATTTTCTGAGACATAGAAAACATGGCTTTTGTTTTTGTCCTTCATGGTGAAATATTTATTTAATTTCTCTCCACAACCCAGCACAGGTTATCATGTTAAGTCTAAGTTCATCTCACAAGTATTTCACACTCAGGAAGCTAAGCAGTGCATGTACTGTATAATCATGTATTTCTCACAAATCATCTAGAGAACGGGGTTATTAAAGTTTAGCCTGCAGTGGCATGCTGTTTTTGTAATTTTGGTGCTCTGTGATCATTTGAGAGAATCTTTAGTTTATATTTAATGCTCTCAGCAGCACACACTACTGAAACTACATTGACTGCTTTGCACGTGAACATGTGAGTATGTGCAAATCTGCGTGTGTTAACATGTTGTTATTCTGGATACAGCAAGTTGGAGAACCATGCAGCTTTTAAAATTCAAGAATGTAGTGTTGCTCTTATGTTGTCCTGTATCAGTGAGCATTTTTACAAACTAAAACAATAACTCCCTCTTCAGTTTAAAAGGAAATAGCCTCTTGATGGCTAAAACAGTGTGAAATAACACTGCCTCCAACTGTTTGCATGGAAGACTTGATCTGTGATAAGTTGTAATTCTTGATATATATAAGCCCTCTTGTCAATTCACACAATCACTGGCACATTGCCACAGAGCACCTCTGAATCCAATAATGAATAGCAGTTACAGCCTTGAACAGTTTCAAATTTAATATTCCACGGCACTTTTTTGACAAGAGTAATCAACATGCATCATCTGTTTAAAGTTGCCCAATTCATATGTGAGCACTGCATTGTAAAATTCTTCAAATACCCCTTTAGATTAAAAAAAACATCCTGTTTTCCAGCATGTCTTTGGAAAAGATTTACATTAAGTTACTGACAAGACATTTATTAGATTCTTTGTCCCCCACAAACAGTTCATGCTTCTGGTGCTCTCTTAATTCGTAAAGGGTGAGGAAGGCAAGATCACTAAAAGAGAACAGCCAGATGATCAGAGGACTTCATGAAATGGACTTAAAAGAGAGGGAGAAAAAGGTAGTTTCTTTTAGAAAGGATAACATAGAAAAAAACAGACTTGACTAGCCAGCTAACATGCTCTCCTGTTTTCTTTACAGTATATAGCCCTCCAGTTTTTATTACATAGTCTCATGCTTTTTGTCTCATACACACACTCACACACACTCTCATTTTTATTTCTAAACCCGCATCTTCCATGGAGAGTGAAGCTACAAGGCATCTGGTTGGAGGGCCCATCTTGGAAGCAGGAGGTGGCCTTGGCCAGCTATTCTCAGGTCAATCCAATGTCAGCTCACGGATTAGTGCATTTCCATAAAACCTGACTAAATCTTCCACCAGGTACAACAGCTGCATTGAAGAACCTCATACACCATCTGTTTCAAAGACTGGGAAAACTGTCCCTTCGTCTTCTCCTTCTTCCCCTCCTGGTTTTTCTTGTCCCTCCTGCACCTCTCCTTCTCCTCCTCCCCCATCTTGTCTCTCTGAGGCACACAGGTAGTCTTGCGACTGGGACTGCGAGCGTCCCAGTGACTCCACTGATAAGCTTCGGCTAGACAGGATGCTGCTTAGGCTGGACTGGCGGGCGCCTCTAGGGTGGGTCTCAATTTCAACACGAACCTCAATATTTGTCCTTTCCCTGCGATCACAATAGAGAAAGATAGCGGTATCAGTATATACGTAGCCACTGTACATTGCAATCCACCCAAAATTCATTTTTCAGCATAAGAAATGAAACATAAAGCTAGAGTCATATAGAACTATCTTTAGCATCAAGATGTGGTAACACACACCAGAGTCCTAATTTAACATCACTGAGTCAGTCTGGGATTACATTTACAAGGAACAAAAACAAATGAGACTAAATCCACAATAAAATTGTGACTAATTCTCTCGCCAAGTGCTTTGAAAACCTGCAGTGAAAGTGTATCTAGGTGACTGGTGCTGTTTTAAAGGCAACTACTGATATATCAAGACTGTGATATTTCATTATTATTATTATTATATTTTGTTTGTTTTTGTTTGAATTCTAAGGCAAGAACAAGACTGAAAATAAATGTTCCTTTTTATTTATTAGTTAGTTGGGCTCCTAACCATTTCTTGGTATGATAAATAATAAAGTATAATTTAGTTATATCCACATAGTGCCGTCACACTGACAGCACTTTTAAATGAAGGCCCTATAGCAAGAATGTTTAATTTCAAATGCCTATTGCTGCAACACTTTGATTCTTCCACTCACAGGTGGGAGGAACTACAATGCAAGGAGACGAGGTGAGGAAAGAAACAACAAATGAAAAGGTTTAATTTCAGAAAACTTCTAAGAAAGCTATTCAAAAGTGTTGTTTGAATGAGGAAGTATATGCATCAAGTTTTTAAACCTCAAGGATACACGCAAAGCATTTTGTGGAGTAAGACTGAATAAAAATAGAACATCTGTCAGCATACAAAAAAATTCCACAGTTTACTTTTTAAGGATAGATAAAAACTATTCACATTAATTTTGAAAGGATCTAGTACCTAAAACCTCAGTACACAGTACTGTGTAGTTGTACGGTATTCTGTGTTGGACTATGTATTAGTCATTGTAAAGGCAAGATATAAAGTTTAAACACAAGTAATACAACAAATAAATACATGTTGTTCGCAAATATTAAAGAAAAACCCTGTTTAAAAAGGTATAAAATTTAAAAGAAATTCTAAAGGCAACTTTTACCTTAAAGGAATCATTTGGGTCTCATCAATCTTGCTGTCAGGCACAATAACCACCTTGCAGTCAGACTGGCTGTCCTGCTCAGTGTATCCATGGCGTTTGGTGGCTTCATCCAATCCCACATATCTGTCTGGCTCTGGGGGTGTGCTACTCGTACTTGGGAGGTCGCCAACTTCCTGTACGCTGACTCGGACTTCCTGGACGCTGGTGTTGCTGAGTGTTGGGTTATTCTGACCCGTCCAGTGATCACTGACTACATGAGAAAATAGAAGATCTATAAGAGAAGTTGAAACTTCATCAGATCAGGTAGAAATTTGGAGCATAAATCACAACCAATTATTCATGTAAACTAGAAAAAAATCCCTGACCTAAAGTATAGATTAATTAAATATTAATACTCACAGCTGGCTAAGTCTTCCAGTTGGATTTTGTGTGTTTCAGGGGGCTCACTCTGCGGTCGACACCAACCGTTCCTACAGAGTGACATGGGGACGACCCCATAGACATAAGTCAGCATTAGCGGTACACCCACACCTGAAAGAAAACAGCAATGGATGAAGACCTTGTTCATAATGTATCTCTAATAGTGATTCCTCTGGATTTTTTTTTTGATAAAAAATAATTCAACAGCTTATAATTTAAATAGTTTTTAGTTTAGTATTGGTCTTATAGTTAGATCTACATACTGTGTCATTTAGACAATGACAGGTTTTTTTTTGGCAATTTTTTCCAGCACAGATGATTTTGAATCAAAAGATGAAGATATGACTTAATTGCAGACCTTCAGATTTAATTTAAGGGTTTTTTTTTTTTTTTTTACAAAAGTACTGTATTTAGAAATAACAACCATTTTTGTACAAACGCCCCCATTTCCAGAGACTAAAATTAATGGCCTCAGAAAACACCACCTCCAAATGATGTAAGTAAACACTATTTATGGGTAGGCACCCCATGCCTGATAATTTCTCCTGTCCTCCCTATTCCACATCCAGCCTTTTCTGTTAGAAGTTGTGTTCTTCCAAGTCTTGTATTTTACTTTCATTAATTTTCTCAAACTTAACTAAAGCTCTTTCAGAAAGAGCATTAAACAGCTGAGTACACATGTTGAATGGTACTTGCAGTGACTACTAAAATACAGTCTCGTGCTAATGGATTTTATGTTTTACTACATGTTAAATTGGTGGACTGCCCCTTTAAACACTTGATTTTTTTGTCACATTTTATTATTACAACAAAAACACGAAACAAACACAAGGGGGAGCCCCTCCTGTTTTACTCTGGGTTGGTAACATACAAGATGCAAGCTGGCATTGATTCATTAATTTTGGCATCTTAACCATCTGTAATTGTAACAAATTAGCCATACAAATGGACCCACTCACTCAAATATCTGGACCCATGCAAGGATTGTTCTCCAGGAAATTATATATTTTATGTGTTCTTTCTTTAGGTACAGACTAATGAATGGTCTCCTTCCAAGCTTTTTAAGGTGCACTGGAGGCAATCTGATCCTCCTTAATTTATCTATTTTATATACTGTTTTTAAGAAGTTGTGTGGTGAATTTAAAAAAGTTATTTATCTTTCCTTTTTCATCTGTTTGTTTAGTGAATTTTAATCATTCTTTATATATTTACCCAAATTACAGGAGATTTGTGATACATAACAGAGAGGTGAAATATATTTCCTGGTTATTACATTATAAATATTAATTTAACATGGTGAAAGATATATTTCTATAGTGGAAACCTAAACAGAGAGTGTTATTTGTCTTCTCCATTATATTTTGAGTCAACTTAGTTTATGAATATATAAATGAACATGACATTTCCTTGCATATTGACCATGTTCTATTTTTCTTGATTATCTTTCATAATCATCACAATAGTACTTTCAACAAACCCCCAAGCTTGATGACCAGCAGCCTCCTTATGTTGTGCAATTATGCAACCTGTGATTGAGATAGGAATTTGAGAACACAAAGCAGAGTGCCAACTAAACAAAGGAACATCATTAACACAGCGGGAACACTGGGGCGCTATTGACTCAGCAAGAGGGTGAAACCAGGGCAAGTGGACGAGCCTGCCAGCAAAACAGATCGCACAAGAAGAGGAGTGAATGCAAAAGACAGTGCATGTCAGTGCCAAACAGAGACAAACAAAAAGACAGAGTGCTTTCACTCAAATATGAGAAACAAAATAACAATTGAAGGGCAGTAAGAGCAAAACATTAAACATATAGCAGACAGAAAATGAAGCCACACTAGCAAATGAAACTTCACAGAGACCAGTAAGCAAGCCCAGAGGTATATGCAGGGGTGGGAGGTAAGGGTGACAAGCACAATGTGGCTAAATGCATCTTTGAGTTTGTGTGTGCCAAGGGAGGACCAGTCAGAGTGCGGTATAGTTATGGCTGTGACACTGCAGGGGAAAGATAAGAAGCAACTAAAGCCTGAAGAATTTCTGTCACAGCTGAGAATGTTACCTAAAGTAACATGAGTCATCAAAATGCTACTTTGGACTGTGTGTATGTGGTAATAAAATAAAATGGTATGTTTGCACACAGAAGCCTAGCTTGTGGGTAGTCTTATGGCTGGCACTAAGCCTTATCCAGATCACGCTTGGCTGCATATTCAGATCTGTATAGCGCACAGTTTATGGAAGGAATAGTTTAGGAAATATGCGTCACTCTCTTGCTGAGGTACATCAGAAAACCAATGGCTTTTTCATGGTTGTGCAGTAATTCTATAGATAACAAAATCTACTATAAGCTCATTAATTAAAAGTCACATATAATTTTAAAAAACAGATGTTAAAACAAGATCATGTTATTTTACTGATGGTGAAATGTGTTATTCTTACTAAA
Organism: Etroplus canarensis; assembly: GCA_015106775.1. NCBI lineage: Eukaryota > Metazoa > Chordata > Actinopteri > Cichliformes > Cichlidae > Etroplus > Etroplus canarensis. The sequence continues at coordinate 1,904 of VUQH01080226.1, read as the reverse complement.
GAAAGAAATCAAACATGTTTATCAGTATGCTTAAGTGTTACTGGTAGGCCGGGCAGTATTTGTGTTAGCAAAGACAATTGGCAGCTTCAGGAAGATATAAAATCAGATAGGTATCACTTTTCTTTATCAAACTCTCAGAGCAAAAGCAAATACATTACATTGCAAAAATCTTCAATTATTATCTTTATTTTAAGTGTCAAAATGTGTGTACCCCATGATAAAAGAAAAAGAGTTTTTCTCACAGTTACTCGTATCATGGAAGGGATTATCACAAACAGTCTAAAACTTTCTGTGTGCTGGTCAAACCCACATGGATCATCTTTATCTTTAATGACTTCTCAAAAATGAATTTTTGAAAGCTGTCTTAGAAAAATCCCTGATAAAATTACTTCTTATTATTCTAAAAGAAAGAGTCAAATTAGCATATTTAACATTGAGAACTCTTTGGTATCTGAAACTGCCATTTCAAGATATTGTTACCATTTTATGTCCTTTTATGAAGGAATATCAGACTGAATCAAGACGAGAAAAAACAAGTCTATTTTACCCTCTGAATGCTCTCCTTGGTGTGCAGGACAAAATGTATAAAATTACTATTAGTTCCTTACCCACAGTGACCGCTGCTATAACCGGTGACACAAACACTGACATCATCACCCCACTTGCCACAGTCAAGTAGTGCTTACTTCCTGAGATATTGTTTTTCTTACAACGGCCATGGACCTAAAAAGGTAATAAAAAAGCACAAACGAAATGTAAAGTGTTCCTTGCTTCTGTTCTCCATCTCTGCAACTGCCTATTCATGTCCACCAGTACACATACCGCTGTGAAAGCTCCACAAGCTATAACATTGCTCTGACAAAACTATTCGTATCTAATGGGATTTCATTTTCATCTTAGCTTCCCTAAGATGTGTTCCTATTTTCTAATTTAGCTGACATGAAAATTCTAAAAGTTAAGCTGGTTACATACAAATACTAAGGTAAGCAAACATCTATATGGCAGGCAAAAAGTTAATCCCAGTTCAATCAGATTTGTTTACTATAACCAGTGTATAACAGTGCATTAATTTAACTATACAAGTTACATGATGTGGCACAAGCTTTACTGACCTTACGGCCCATGTAGATTGGTATGCCCACAATAATGACTGGGATGGCGATTCCTGCTATAAGGGAGATGACCACAGGTGCTCCAAGCAACATGCCCACCTGCCACAGTATCTTGCGGGTTTGAGACCATGGCTTCTTCCCCCAGAATGTACATCCTGAGGGACTGAAAAACACAGTAGACACAAAAAGGGGAAATCAGTTACTGTAAGATAACACACAGAATTCCGGAGAAAAAATATTACCCCTGGTAGCAGCACGATTTTATGGATGGCAACGTCAGTCAGTTGGCTGCTTTATCACTTTGGCACAGAATTAAATATATAAACTAACAGATGAACTGTCATTAGGTTAATACAGACATTCATGGGCCCAAGAAGATGAATCCCTCTGAATTTGGTGATCTCTTGACTCCCTTTCAACCTGAAAAACTAATGAAATTCCTGTCAGAATCAGTGGTATTTTATCTAGACTTCATTATACACAAACAGTATGTGTACACTAACATATACACCCTTATAATCATTTGCTATGATGACCAAAGTATTATCATGTAGGTCTGACATGAACATAAAACACTTTTTTTAATGTTTTTAAGAAACAAGTAAAATAGATGATTATTGATAGCATGACAACATTAGCAAGCCCTTATAAAGCAATTTCCCTCCCAGGGATTAATAAAGTATTCTGGGAAGAGCCAACTATCTAAATACTACAATATGTTAGTAGCACATAGCACAGAATCAACACTAGATAAGTTAGATGCCTGGAGAAGGGATATACAGGAAAATATTG
>VUQH01080222.1:0-11597 GCA_015106775.1 Etroplus canarensis | reverse complement strand
AAATTATTTCTGCTGAGCATATTAGTTTCTTGTTCAAAGTACAGCAATAACTAAGGACAACCTCATTGAGCTCCTGACACAGCTTTCACTCTTGTTTCAGTTCTAGAAAATATGAGAAACAGAACCTTTCAAAAGAAGCCACTTGAGATGGTTTGGGCATCTAGTCAGGATGCCTCCTGGACGCCTCCTGGTGATGTGTTTCAGGCATGTCCCACCAGGAGGACGCCCTGGGGCAGACCAAGGACATGCTGGAGGGATTATATCTCTTGGCTGTCTTAGGAATACCTCGGTGTCCCTCTGGAAGAGCTGGAGGGGGTAACCAGGAAGATGGAGGTCTTGCAGTCTCTTCACAGGCTGCTGCCCCTTGACCCAAACCCGGATAAGCAGCAGAGGATGGATGGATGGATGGATGGATGGATAGATAAACAGAACATTAAAATGCATCCCACAAACCAAGAAAATGATTATTCTGTGTGCATAACATGTGAACCAGTGCTGTTAAAATTATAATGCTTCACACATAATGTACTTTGTACTGGGACATTAATTGAAAATGACAAAGATAGTTACCAAACACTCTACTGGAAGAAATCTTTTTTTAGTGTTTTAATGTAAAGATATTGTTGGCATGTGTTGCAGACTGCAACATTTAATGTTGTAGTGGATGCAAACATAATGTCCAGAGGACACAGCATAATAGTATTTGCCTGCTGAAAAACTCATCTTCCTGTTTTTTACAGCATGTAAATTGGATTTAGTAATCACCTCAGGCAGCAAAATGAGATGATATAGATAGTAATTTGTGGAAGACAACTTTGAGGTCAACAGTCTACCAATTCATTCATTTACTTCTGTTTTTCTCTCATCTTTTCAGTTGCACCAACCAAGTGTTTTCTCAGAAATTCTTATCATCTTTCAGACTTTAATACCTACAGTAACATTCTATTAGAAAGTGCTTCACATCATTCAGCAGTGATTGCACATCTGATAGTACTAAAATGCAACTACTGCCTAGTGATTGTCTCCTTGTATTCCATGAACACCCTCATTCAGCAGTAGAATAAGTTAAATTATGTAATTATATTCCTTATATAAGATTTGAAGTCTGCACATTTTGGAAGCTATATCTCACTCTCATGGACAGTTTGGTACTTTTAGGTTCTCCATTTTCTCCCAAGGGGTCACCACAGCACCACATAATTCCACATATTTGGCATTATTTTTTATGCCAGAAGACCTTCCTGATGCAATCCTTCCTAGGGGGCTTGGGACCAGCACTACAAGTGCATTGGCTTGTAAAAAATACTAGCTCATCTTGAATTTCATGGCCGCACCATGTCTCAATAAAGTTGGGACATGTTCTACACTGTGTAGCATTCCCTCTTCTTTTAACTGGGAACTGAGGAAAGTAGCTGCTGGGCCTCTGGAACAGGAATGTTGTACCATTCTTATCTGATATCAGATTTCAGTTATTTAACTGTCCTGGATCTTTATATTTTGTGTTTTACAATGCACCAAATGTTTTCAGTTGGTGAAAGGTCTGGACTGCAGGCAGGACAGTCAGCAAATGGAGTCTTCAGCAATCAAGTGATCCAGTTGTAATAGCTGCATTATGCAGTTTAGCATTGTCTTGCTGAAATATGCAAGGCCTTCCCTGAAAAAGATGTGGTCTGGAGGGGAGCATATGTTGCACTAAAACCTGTGTATACATTTCAGCATTGATGGTACCTTTCTAGATGTCCAAGTTGCCCGTAAAATAGGCACTAATGCACCCCCATAGTATCAGAGATGCAGGGTTTTGAATTGAGAGCTGTTAACAAGCCAGATGGTCCCTTTCCTTTTTTGTCCAAAGGATGCACCATCCATGATTTCCAAAAAGAATTTTAAAATTGAATTCCTCTGACCACAGCACAGTTTCCCATTTTGACCCAGAGAAGGTTTTTTTTCATGATGGAAATTAAACCTGTGTTTGTGGGTTGAATGGCGATCTGTGTTCAGACAATAATTTATGGAAGTGGTCCTGACCATGGAGTGATTTCAGTGACAGAATCATGCCTGTTTGCAGTGCAGTGCTGCCTGAGGTCTTAAAGATCACCAGCAACTAATACTGGTTTTCAACCATGTCTTTTGCGCACAGAGATGTCGTCAGATTCAAAGAATCTTTTGGTGATATTACGTACTGTAGATGATGGAATAATTAAAGTCTTTTCAATTTTACACTGAGGAACATTATTCTGAAATTTACTCACAATTTGAAGACACAGCTTCTTGTAGAATGTTGACTCTCTGCCCATCTTCGGATATAAAAAGAGCGCCTCTCTAAGGTGCTCTTTTTATACCCAATCACATTACTGGCCTGTTGCCAATTAACTTATAACATGTTCCTCCAGCTGTTTCTTTTTAGCACCACTTGTTTTTCCAGCCTTTTTTCCCTTGTCCCAACTTTTCTGAGATGTGTTGTTGCCATCAAATTCAAGATGAGTTAGCATTTTTCACGAAATTGTAAAATGTCTAACTTTGAAAATTTTATATGCTTTCTATGTTCTTTTGTGAATAAAATATTTGTTTATGGGATTTGCAAATCATTGCATGGTGTTTTTATTTATATTTTACACAATGAAGCAACCTTTTTGGAACTGTAGAAAAATAATATGCTTTGGTTTTAGATGTTGTGTTATACAATAGCTCTCAAGTCTCTATGTCACTTTGAGGTAGCCACACAACATAACCACTCATGAAAGCACAAAATTGTGCTTTTGCACACGGATATTGATTAAAGAGATATGTTTGGATTTTGAAAGCCTCAGGCCTCAGCTGTGGCCGGAGGCAAGTCTTCACCTCATGCACACATATTACATCAGGACAGACATGGATATAAACTGAAACCTGATGGATTATTGGAAGAATTCAGCTCCAAGGTGGTTATAGTTTATTATCATTATTAGTAGTAGTAGTAACAGTAGCATTAGCTCTAATTTAGTTTTGTGGATTTTGGAGAATTACAGAAAGGTGACTGGGAGGTCAGAATCAACTGCATTGCAGAGAACTCATAATTCCCCAACTACATACTTACTTGCTTTTACAGCAAAGGATCATTGCCATTATGAAGTTGGATTTTAATTTGTCATTCTGTTTTGTTATTAAATTTAGCTATTGCATTATGCATGTGGGAGGATATTACTGCAATTTGTATTAGACTGCTAAAGAGGGTGCCCTTGCTAGAAAAGGGTTTCTCCCTTCAGTCATTCAGCCAGTGAACAACATTGTCTCACTGTAACTCAGCCCCATCGCCCTAACATCACGGGATGTGTTTCCAGTATGACGCCCTGCAGCTCTTTTTTCACAATTACTGTTAATGACTTTCAAGGCACCAAGCCGTTTCTCATGTACTCACATCCATTGTTGTAGTGCCAGACACCTTCCTCAGCTGAAACATAGCATCACTGCTTCTGCTGTTGGTTCTTTGTGGAACAGAGATCACACAAAATAAAAAGCTGCATAAATGACAATGATGGACTGTTGGTTGGTCGATTGATCACTTCGGTCCAGACTAAAATATCTCAGCAACTGGATGAATTTCTGTGAAATTTTCTTTGTTATCGCAAAATGCTCAATTCTATCAGTTTTATCAAACACACTGATTTCCATCATGTGGTTTTGAGTGAAATATGTCAGGAAATATTTCATTAGTTCCTGTGAACTTTGCTAACTGTTCAATCACCTCTTGATGGCTTTCAGTGACCTTGGTGAAAGCACTGATTTATTCAAAACAGTTCAATTTCAGTTCAATTCAGTTTTATTTATATAGTGGCAATTTACAACAAAAGTTGCCTCAAGGTGTTTTACACTGTAAAGTAAAAACCGTACAGTGTCAGAGAGAAAATCCCAACAAGACGATCACCTATGAGCAAGCTATTGGCAACTATGGGAAGGAAGAACTCCCTTTTAACAGGAAGAGCCATCCAGCAGAACCAGGCTCAGGGAGGGGTAGCTATCTGCCTAGACCGCTTGAGGGTGAGGGGAAAAAGAAGACAGAAAGGAGAGAAAAGAAAATTTAACTATATGCAGCAGTCAAAAAAATGCATGGGAGTGAAAAGAGGTGGGTGGAGAAGAAATGCCCAGCACATCATAAGAAGCCCCCCCAGCAGCCTAAACCTATTGTAGCATAACTAAGCCCTAACTACATGCTTTATCAAAAATGAAAGTTAAATATAGGGAGGGTGTCCATCACCCGAATACAAACTGGGAGCTGGTTCCACATTAGAGGGGCTTGATTGCTGAAGGCTCCACTTCCCATTCTACCTTTAAAAACTTTAGGAACTACACTGTGAGAGCAAAGTACTCTTTTGGGAAAATATGTTACAATGAGGTCTTTAAGATAGGATGGGGCCTGATTGTTCAAGACTTTGTATGTGAATAGAAGGATTTTAAATTCAATTCCGGATTTAACAGGGAGCCAATGAAGAAAAGCGAATACAGGGAAAATGTGAGCTATCTTTCCAGTTCCTGTCAGTACATTCACTGCAGTATTTTGGATCAACTGAAGGCTCTTTAGGGATTTTTTAGAACAGCCAGATAGCAATGAATTACAATAATCAAGCCCAGAAGTAATAAATGTATGAACTAGTTTATCAGCATCACTCGGAGATAGGATGTTTCTAATTTTGGCAATATTGTAGAGGTGAAAAAGGGCAGTCCTACATATTTGTTTAATGTGTGCATTAAAGAACATATATAAATGACTGCAGGATTCCTCACAGTGTCACTGAAGGCCAAAGTAATGCCATCAAGAGTAAGTATGGTTAGAAAGAGTACTATTTTTGATTCCATGGTGGCTCAGCGGTTAGCAGTGTTGCTTCACAGCAAGCAGATCATGGGTTCAAACCCAAGTAGGGCCCTTCTGTGTGGAGTTTGCAGGTTTTCTCTGGGAGCTCTGGTTTCTCCTGACATTGAAAAATGTTTTAGGATAATGCTGTTCATCAGCCCAGGACACTCTTAAAAAAGAGATTCTTAATTTCAAGAGTTCACTTTCTGGTTAAATAAAGGTCAGTAATAAAGAAAGAGTGTTCCTGAGGCTTTTTAGGGCCAAATACAATGACCTCAGTTTTGTATGAATTTGAAAGTAGAAAATTACAAGCCATCCAGGTTTTTGTGTCTTTAAGACATGCCTGTAGTTTTACTAATTGATTTGTGTCATTTGGCTTCATGGATGAATATAGCTGGGTTTCATCTACATAGCAATGAAAATGCATGCAGTGTTTTCTAATATTGCACAAGGGAAGCATGTATAATGTAAAGAGTATTGATCCCAGCACAGAACTCTGTGCAACTCCATGACTAATTTTTGTGCGTAATAATAATATTAACACGCTGTTGAGTCTGTCTGTTGAGTGGGAAAAACTGATGAGTTATTAGTTGTAATGGAAAAAGTATAAAACTTTGTAAGTGTGGATTTAGAACTAATGACAGGAACTTCTGTTTGGTCACTGTTGAGCTTTAAGAAATGATGGGAAAACCAGGATTTTATCTCAGTAAGACATTCAGTAAGGGGTGTGGGTGGAAGAGAGAAGGCTGGTTTGGTGGACATGTAAAGCTGGTTGTCATCAGCATAACAATAAAAACTGAAACTGAATTTAAGAAAATGTGGCCAAGAGGAAGCAGATAAAGTTGTGAAAAGAAGTGGCCACAGGACTGAACCCTGAGGAACACCAGTAGTTACTGGAAAGGATTTGAGATCTGAAGTTGCTGAGCTGAATAAACTGAGTCTGATTTGCCAGATAAGATTTGAACCAATTCAGGGGTGTGTCATTAATGACAATGGATGAAAGTCTATCAAAGAGGACTGAGGATCAGCAGCGATAAGGAGGTCACTGGCAATTTTAAGTAAAGCTGTTTCAGTGCTGTGGTGGGGACAGAAACCAGACTGGAATTCTTATTGTCAGATTAACGAGAATGAACTTGGGAAGCACCGATTTTTTCGAGAATTTTGGAGAGAACTCAAAGATTGCTAATAGGATGGAGGTTATTGACGTTTTGGTAAAGTGTACTAGGTTTTCCTATTGCTTAGAAAGCAACAGCAAAAATATTAATAGTTTCAACAACGGGTGTCACTACATGTATGATCTGATTTCCTTGTTATCTGGTTGATATTGCATTAATAGTTATATACATGGTGTGATTTGTGAAAAATACAAATCACACCAAATCACTATGTATTATTTATTTCTGCTCTCAGTGTAACATTTATAGAATAATTATTATCTTCAATTATACAAGTTCAGAACTTAAACATATAACCACAGTGTTTACAAGAATATTATAATTTTCCTTTATTCACTTAATGTACACAGTATCCTTATTCAAATGTTTTCTTCTAGACACAGGTGAACCAATCAAACCTAACAATACAAATGGTAAATACTATATTAACATGCCACAATTAAATGAAATCCCCTTTTTACTTAGCACCATTCAGCTATTTGTATTAATTATCATCAATGGGCCTTTTTAATTACAATCAAAGACAGGCCTTTTAGAAGGGGTTGGTAAAACCCACAAGTGCCCTGGCTCCAACCCAGAGGAAAGAGGATGGCCACTGGGGAGGAGACACTGAACACCCTGTGCTGCCTCCAGAGGAGGAAGGAGTGCCCAGAGGCCCATAGAAACACAACATTGCATTTTGGGTTAGGTTTGGGTTAGGACTTGGACAGGTGGTTGACAGACAAGACTGCACAACTGCCTTCATGAGAACCTAAATGACTGACCGTGAGCCTTCTGAAGAGGCAGCTGAAAGTGCTTTGGGTGGAGGCAAGTGGAGACCTCAGGAGATCTGCATGCAGGGCACATGGTTGTACACCAAGCAAATGGGTGTACAAAATGTATATTTTTATCCACACCAGTATAAAAAACAATATAGCAGAGGCAGAGACATGTAAACCAGATGGGGGGAAATCCCCACTAACTCTTTCTAGCAAACTGCACCCTGGTTATTCATGATAATATTGTAAATACCCCAGCAGCAGTAACTATCCGGTTGACAGTGGTTTTGATTTAGTCTAAGAAAAGAAAACATTAATCTAATTGCCTTTTCACTGTCTAAGGTCAATGTAATCAAAATGATGTATAGGTCAGATGAAATATGTCTTATACTAGGGACATTTTGCCTTGAAAATTACTGTTGCAGCTTTCCAATATGGGCCTTGGTGTGATCATTTTACTTTGTAGTCCAGCCTTGAATTGCAGTGCCTTTTCAATCCATAATGATAAATCCAACACAGAGAGTCTTCTGTGATTATTTATCCAGTTTTCCATGTTGACAACAGCTCTTGTTGCTGTTAGCATTGTTTTTAGCAATCCCATGATGCTTTAGTTTTAGTGTGCCAACCAATCAGTAGCTTTAGCAACAATTAAAGGCCTAATGGATGTGCATGTAGCAACACTGGTCTCAAATTAACTGATCTGTAGAATAACATGAAATTTAACCCTTTGACTCATCTTTAAATTTTTTATGTTGGGGCAGACCCTAAAATAATTATGAGAAAGCTTTTGTTTAAAATAGTATATAGATTCTTCTTTTAGCCGGTATTGTAAGGCATGTGCCTAGAGCATAGTGAGGTAGAGACATGTTTATAGTTGTTACTGATCATGAAATTTTCATAGTAGAATCAGAATCAGAATACTTATTAATCCCCTGGGGGAAATTACTTATGTTGCAGGCACTCCGTAAGTATCCTTAAATATGAATATGAAAAATGAAAAATAAAAAAATAAATATGTGTACATATATACCAAATATACAATAGGCAACGTGTAAGCATAGGTGGCAGTAGGGAATAGGATGAGTATATACATCACACAGTTGAAACACAGAAACAGTGAAACACACAGAAACAGTGGATATAAGCATGAATATGAAATACAGGTTGAATAAATATATAATAACATAATAATAATATATATTTCTGATATAATTTGACATATGCCTATTTTATTTACATGCCCCTCCTCCTCTGCCCCTCCCCAATGTGCTGTTATACAGTCTAATGGTCCTGGGTAGGAAGGATTTTCTGAGACTGTCCATGGAGCAGCTCAGTGACAGCAGCCTGCTGCTGAACAAGCTCCTCTGCGCTGTGATGGTGGTGTGCAGAGGGTGGCTGACCTCATCAGTGATGGCCAGCAGCATCACTGCAGTATATGCAAACGATGTATTGGGATGGGCATGTTATATACTAGCCCAGTAGAATGTACCACCTTATAAGCTCAACTCTCATTAAACAACAAAAAACAGAAGGTTGTACTATGCATCAAACTGATAAAATGTGTTTGGTGCTGTGAGAGTAGATCACAATGTACAAACAAGAGAAACGTGTACATTGAAGGACTAGTTTTTGGAATACTTTATTAATCCCAGGGGAGAAATTGGACACAGTGGATCATCTGCCCTAACTCACCCCATCTCTTGTATCCTGTTCTGTTACACCAACGCTCTGTATGTCCTACTTTACTACACCCATGAACCTTCTCATTGGTCTCCTTCTTTTCCACCATATGGCAGCTCCATCTTCAAGATCTTTGTCCAATAAATCTACAATCTCTCCTCATCTCAGCCTTGTCTCTCTGGCTTCATTTTCAAACTTCTCAACCTGAGCTGTCCCTTTAATGTATTCATTTCTCATCCTGTCCATCCTGGTCACTCCCAGTGAAAATCTTCACCTCCTGTCTTTTTGTCAGTGCCACTGTCTCCAAATCATATATAGCAGGTCTCACTACTGTCTTGTAAAACCTTCCCTTTCACTCTTGCACAAATTGCCCTTGACACATCTCCAGCCACTCTCTTCTTCACCTCTATTGTGCACTGTCCGTTGTTCTAAATGGTTGATTTTAGGTATTTAACCTCATCCACCTTCACTATCTCTACTCTTTACATTTTTATAATTCCATCTGTCTCACTCTCATTCACACACATGTATTCAGTCTTGCTTCTACCAATTTTCGTTCTTCTTCTCTCCAGTGCATACCTCCACCTCTCCAGGCTCTCTTCTACCTGCCCCCTACTCTCACTACGGCTCAAAATGTCATCTGCAAACATCATAGTACACGAAGACTCCTGCCTGACCTCATCTGTCAACCTGTCCATCACCATTGTAAACAAGAAGGGGCTCAGAGCCAATACTTGATGTAATCCCACCCCCACCTTGAACCCATCTGTCATGCCTCCCACACACCTCACCACTGTCCTCATACATGTCTTGCACCACTCTCACATACTTCTCTGCCACTCCTTCCTTATACAATACTACAGTTCCTCTCTTGGCATCTTATCATATGCTTCCTCTAGATCCACAAACACACAGTGCAACTCTTTCTAACTTTCTCTTTATTTCTCCATCAGCACTCTCAAAGCAAACATTGCATCTGTAGTACTCTTTCTGGGCATGGAGCCATACTGCTACTCACTGATCGTCACCTCCCTTCTTAACCTAGCTTCAAGAATTCTTTCCTATAGCTTCATGGTATGGCTCATCAACCTGATCCCTCTGTAGTTACTACAGCTCTGCACATCACCCTTCTTAAAGATCAGTGCCAGTGGACTCTATATTCTTATTGGCACACAATAATGACCTCCCTGCATTTAAATTTTGAGTCTAACTGATTTGACAAAGCAAAAGATACATTTAAACAGTATTAGCATTACATATGTTTTTCAAATGTTCATAGTTTATGGTACATGGTACTTTCTCTATTATACTTGGTAAACATTATATTTTAAGTTTAAGCATTTAAATCGTTCAGAGCATTTTCAATACTTTTTAAAATGTATTTAAACTGGAAGTGAAATTATGCAGAGCACAGGAATTGTATGCAAACTCCACACAGAGCCTGCACCCTTTTGCTCTGAGGCATCCATGCTAACCACTGATCCACCAAGCAACGTATACTTCTACTTTTTTCTCTCACTAACCATAAGAAGTAAGTAAAAAATTTGTATTAAACCTTGTCTGTACATGACATTTTGTTTGGTCTCTGGCTGATGTTTTTCCAGATAAGAAAAATTAATGGCTAAGGTTATACAAGTTGCATTTTCAGCAAATTAAAACACATTTTTAATTTACTTTATTGCTTCAGGTGCCACACTTTTATCCACCAGTGCAGACTACAATTTTTGTTGAAATGCTTAAGCAACAAATCTTTCCCCCTGTACAGCAGCAAATCTTAAAAAGCATATTTTAAAACAAGGAACTCTGTAAATTTAGTAGTGTTCTGTTAATGTAACTGTAACATTTGGTATTGCTATGCCTAGGCTAAATGATGTGAGAAAATTAGTCTAATGAACCAACCTGGGCCAGCTGTTCTCAGCTTGCTAATATCCTGTTTGATTAAGCCCAATATGTGCTGCAATGATTAGGCTTTGATTGTTTTATTTTATTATTATTTTTCTAAAATGGAAAACTGAATAGTCTGATACTCCATCTCTATGCTCTCTATACATTAATATTTAAGCTCCGAATATTAGCAAATAACAGCATCTTGAAAATGCCCGACTGCATTTTAGACACAAATTGTGTTTAATCCTAAATACGATGTAGCTTCTTTTAACCACAATTTGACTGTTCAACATATTCATGATAAATAAGAAATGAATTGTACTTACATGCTGCTTTTCCTTTCTCTCTTAATGGTATTCAGCCCTAAAGATACAAACTGAGAATCTCTAATAGGGCTTATTGAGCCAGTGGAGGATTCCCTGCGTGTTGTCGTGGTAGAAGAGTGAAATGGAGAAGTGATTTCTGCTGGCACAGCACTACTGAATGTGAAGAGTCCTGATGTAGTCAAAGTCATGGTCTATCCCAAGGACATGTTCATGTTCAAAACCCTGGCTGCTTTCCCCAGGCTTGAATACTGTATTCCAAATCCCTTTTGCCCACACTACTTGTATGAATTTGCATTGGCATTTTTCAGGTGCTGTGTCAACTATTTGTGTAATTTTGATTTGCTGTGAAAGAAAGAAAGAAAGAAAGAAAGAAAGAAAGAAAGAAAGAAAGAAAGAAAGGTATTGGTATTTGCACCTTTTTGCAGAGTGCTGTAATGAGAAATCAATTTTACTGATCCATCACTGATCTGACTCTATGAGCACCAGAACCTTTGCCAGTATGTAACCAGAGGATTCTTTGATTCTTTTGCCTACGTCTACATTTATATACACCTGAAACTTAAAATACAGGCTCGCTTAACCATGCCTGCAGTGTTGCATGACATGGTACAAAGATACAAAAGAGCTTTATTGTCATTTCAACCACGCAGAACACGGTGAAATGAAATAGTGTTTCTCCAGGACCTGGTGCAACATATAAACATACGACATGTGACAGAGACAGGACTAGTTTTTATTTCTACAGGTAAGAAAAATTTAAGTTTAAAAGATTTAAAAAAGAGATAAATAAATAAGGTGCAATGTGTGCAACAATGCCAAGGACACCCTACAATGCAAAAACAGTACACAAAAAACACAAGAACAAGACAGTAGCGCCAAAAGAAGAAAGTGCCGTAGCAGCAATTGAGGTAGTGCGGGGGGGGGGACAGACAGACAGACAGACAGA
>VUQH01080220.1:0-18770 GCA_015106775.1 Etroplus canarensis | reverse complement strand
TTGGGTGACTGCAGGTCTCATCTTTTTGGGGGTGGGGGGCCATAGGGGTTGGTGGCCGGGAGGTGGTTGACTCGGGGGGTCTGGCTCGGGTTTAGTGGACTTGCCCCAGGGTGTGGGTTGGTGGGTCCTGAGGGCTGCCCCTTCACCAGGTGGGAGGCTTGTCTGTGGCGGAGGGGCTTGTTTTCCCCCAGACATGTTCTCCTGGGGGGGTGGGGCATCTATGCCAAACTATGGTTGGAGCTGGTCCTGCTCGGGTGATTGGGTTTCTTGGTCCTGGGCCCCACCTGTAGAGCAGTTGGCTGTGTGCCTCTGGCTGGGCTGGGTGGTTGCTGGTCTTGGGGCACAGGCAGTGCTCCGGGGTGTGGTCCCACAGACTTTGGGCTGGGCAGGCCTGGTGCCTTCCCACCCACACGTGGGGATGGGAGGGTGGTGTGATTGCCAGTCAGGAATCTGGTTCTGGGTCTGGGCCTCTCTGCTGGGAGTTGGGGTCAATCCCAGGCCTGCGGGGCCCTGTGGCCTGTGCTGTGCTCAGGCTTGGGATGGTTAACTTGTAGCCAGGTTGGCTGGCTGTGGCTTTGGTTCTCCAGTCTTTCTAATCCCCTGACCACTGGGGCTCCTCTCTGGCCCCCCTGTATTCCTCCCTTGGAGTCCAGCAGATGGCTGTCCTGGGGATGTGCAGCCCTGGGTCTCTGATGTTTCATGGGGGCTGTGGGATGCTCGGGCAGTGTAGGTTGCCTCCTGCTGGCTGCTTGGGTCTGGTTGGTGTGGTTGCAGCCTCCCACCATCATCGTTATTATTAACTACGTTCTGTGACAGACACGCACGAGATCTCTCACTCTGACCCACTCACACTAACATAGACCATTGGTTGCCATTGCACACATTTATTGCAATTTTCTCTTTTGTATCTGTTCTTGACTGTTTGTCTCCTTGACTTTGTTTGTACTCGGTCCTCTTTGTATTTCTTTTCTTTCCTTTCTTTCCCTCACTTTTTTCTTTCTTTTCTAACCCCTCCAGCTGCCAGGTCCAATAACTTCACATTATTTAACAAGAGGGGCTTGTTGAGCTCCACTTGGCAAAGCAAATCTGTTCAGCACAGGAAGACATCAAGAGTAACATGTTGCATGCCAGGTTGCCGGACAGGACAGTTATTACATAAATAAGTAAATAAATAAATGGCCTCCACAGTCAAAAACCAAAAAAGGGTCTAACCTGGTACTGGGGTACTTAATAAAGTGGCTAGAGTATAATGCTAAAGCCTTGCAACTGACACTAGACTGTAGCTGAAACTGCTGATTCAGCAGAGTGCTAACACTCCATAACTTCATTAAGTATGGAGCTGGATCTAGAAGGAAACACGTTACTGAAAGATAGTTTTTCTTGAATTTGAGACTAATAATGATATCAATGTGCCAGCAAGTGCTAGAGGTCGGATTTCATGTTCAAGGAATCAAAATATGGGTGTAAAATTTTTATAGTAGTACTGTTTTCAGGTATAATGGTATCATGTAGGGATTTCATGGCCTTGGTGGAGGTTTGCGCTCTCTGATTGCTTTTAATTTTTTATCACTGTTACCTACCTGCAAATAAAAAGTATTACTGATTACATTTTGCTGTCTATAACTGTTTTATTTGAGTTTTACTCATGTTTTTCTGGTCCTTTTGTCCTCTCATGTTTTTCTACTTGTACACTTTTCGGCTGTGCAATCAGAGTTCCTGTTGGTGGTGGAAGGTCAGCTAATTATGTGCAGTTTGACTTGTATGCAACATTTAATCTATATTACATTTCCCAGAGGGACACTGCAGTGCAGCCATTCCTGCATTACTGATTGTAATAAGAGAAAATTGAACAAAATTGACTGGTGATTAGATTAAGCTATTAAACAAAAACAGTTACACCCATCTTGAACACTTTTTTACTCTCTTGAGCTAACTTGAAAGTTACAAAATCAAATGTGTCATGTGTTCGTTTGTCACTGATAGAGGTTTTCCATCAAGGACTGAGTCAAGACAAATTTACTGACAGGGTGAAATTTAAAAACCACAACAGATGACCAATGTGCTGCAATCAAAACAAAACACACAAATTAAAAATTAACATTGAGGAAAACAAGACACAAAAGCAAAGTCATGTTCGCCCCCCATGCTTCTGAATTGAGTTTTAATTGCTGGTTGTGTTTAGATGAGGAGCAAGTGGAGGGGAAGAAAGAGGATTTATTTTTTTAAACTAATGGCTATTCCAGGCTCTTACCAGGTTGATGGTCCAAGAGATTTACGAGGGAGGGCTTGTATCCTCCGCCTGGGAGTCAAACAGAGGAGCGTCTCAACAAGACAGTCAGGCACCTTCATGTTTCACTGGGAGAAGGGAGGAGGAGCAGTCTCCAACCTGCACAGCTGCCGAACACCCACTGATTCCCAGTAGCTCTGCTGGTTTATTCATCATTAATCATCAAACATTATCTTATGGACTTTACTGAAACTTCACAGTTTACTTGAACTATTCTGTTTATTTTAAATCTCACGCTGATCCTCTACAGAATCACTGGCCTGGATTTTAAGAACACAAGACTACATAATGAGCTCACTAAGACAGAAAATGTGTCTGCAGCTATGCTCACTAAATCTTTAGAGAAACTTCTCAAGCTAACAGACACAATATGGACAAGAATATTGGGCCACGTACACATCACACCTACAGGAGCTTTTATGACATCTCATTCTAAATGCATAGGCATTAATATGGAGCTGGTCTCCCCTTTGCAGCTATAACAGTGTCCAATGTTCTGGGAAGGCTTTTTACAAGATTGTGGAATGTTTCTGTGGGTATTTTTGCCCATTCATCCAGAAGAGCATTCATGAGGTCAGACACTGATGCTGGACAACAGGACCTGGCTTTCAATCTGCATTCTAATTCATCCCAAAGGTGTTGGATGGGGCTGAGGTCAGGGCTCTGTGTGGGCCAGTAAAGTTCTTTCACACCAAACTGTGTGTCTGTGGGGAATTTTGCCCATTCATCCAGAATGACACTTGCGAGGTCAGACACTGAAGTTGGACAAGAGAGCCTGGCTCACAATTTCTGTTCTAGTTCAACCCAAACACGGGGTTGAAGTCAGGTCTCAGTGTGTACCAGTCAAGTTTTTGCAACTCAAACTCATCTAATCATGCCTTTTTGGACCTTGCTTTGTGTACTGGAGCACAGTCATGCTGGTACAGAAAAGGGCCTTCCCCAAAGTGTTCCCACAAAGTTAGAAGCATTGAAAGGTCCAAAATATCTTGTTAACCTGAAGCAGTAAGCTTTCCTTTCACTGGAACTAAGGGGCCCTGGCCAACTCCAGAAAAACAAACACACAGCATTAACCCTACTCTACCAAGTCAGCAGAGTGCTAGTGACATTTACACACTATGCACCTCAGCCCTTGGTGACCCCGCTGTGTAACTTTATGTGGTCTGCCACTTGGTGGCTGAGTTGCTGTGTTTCCTAAACCCTTCCACTTCGTAATAATGCAACTTACAGTTAATGGTGAAATATCTAGGAGGGAAGAAACTTCATAAACAAACAAATGTTTGTAAAGGCAGACTGCATGGCTAGTTGCTTGATTTTATATACCTGTGGCAATGGGACTGAATGAAACACCTGAATTTGGTGATGAAAAGCCCAATACTTTTGTCCATAGAGCGTATAAGTTATCTGTTGGTACTAGTTTGTAAGATTGGAGTATTACCCCTGTACATTTGATTGGACAGCATAAATCATTTCTAAATGTCACCTCTCTGAAGTCTGTGATTTGGAAACGCCACTGTACAAACTCCATTATCTTGTCTTTATGCTTCTAAACATTAACATAACCTACATTTTGGTTTCCCTGGTTCTTCTAATATGCTTTTTGGGGTATTTTTTTTCCCCAAGATTTCCCCTTTTTTAACAACTAGGGTTGCACTATCACTATCCTCATTTCATGTGTCCTCTCCCAAGCAGATCAGTTCCAGGTCTTTAACCTGGATCTAGGCTCCTGACGGCGAAACAACATCTGAAGTACACAGCTGCAGTGAAAGCATGAGAATGGAAACAGTTTGGAAAAAAGATGTTAACGTGATATCTGGTTTATACAAAATCCCACTCTTTGGCTGAGGCTGCTTCCCTGAAAAATGGAGCATGCAGGCCATCTGTTTTAGCGTTTTGGAGTGGTGACTAATGAAATATCACTGGCCGCCCAGTTCTGAACCTCCCATGATTAGACCTGCAGTCTCTTCCCTCTTTTTAAGAAATGAGAGGAAACAAACTGTGGTGAAGACAGGTTTACAAGCTTGATCTAAGTAAGATTACTGATTTTGAGCATATCTGAATAGCAGAGCACCAAGTTGTGTCCCTGAGGCTTGGCCAAGGACTCATTTATATTTAAAGTAACTCGGATTTTTTTCAATATATAAAAATTCATGTAAAAGTTCAAATGAGCATTTTGTTCTGGGTTTCTTGAGAACATTCTGATAAGTTCTTGATAAACCATATTTTCTACTGTTGACTGAAGCATCAATTTGCATCTTTCGGAAAGTGTGATGATTTTATAGACCAGAAAATGTAAACAGCATCCAGTAGATCGACCGAAAATGTCAAGAATTTATTTTTCCTCTGTAAAATCCTGTTTCTCTATTATCTGCTGAAATAATGAAGCAGATGCAAGATGGATTGTTTCATTTTTATGTGTGAAAATTGATGTGTACTGCTAAAACGAACCTTTACACAGATGATTCGATATTCTGCTCAGTTAGCTGGCTCTGCTTGGAGTCAGGCTGTTAAGGAGCTCCAGACTACCTTTGAAAAGCCGTGGGCGTCAGCACGTTCTAATTTACAGTCAACTGAAAAAAGATTTCACAAGACTCTATGCAGCCCTGTGAAAAAACTAAGTACACCCTTGCTGCTTTCAAATGAATTAAGATGGTTAGTAGCAGCTGCTAGTTAAATGCACTTCATCAGCAGCAAATGTGAGGACCTATATAAAAGCAGAATATTTAGTAGTTTCCTGGTCTGTAGTACTCAGGTGTGTGTTAATACAATGCCACAATCTTCCCAGGCGTGGACGTCCCAGCAAATTAAACCTGAGGTCAGTCCATGTAATACTCAGAGACATTGCAAAAAACCCAAGAGCTACATCTCAGATCTGACCTGCCTCAATTAGCAGAAAAATGCAAATAAGTATGGCTAGTTTGGAAGGGCAGCCAGGAGAATGTCTCTTCTCTCTGAAAAGGGCATGACAGCACAGCTTAGGTTTTAAAAGCTGCATTTGAACAAACCATGAAACTTCTAGAACAATATCTTTTGGACAAACTGGACTAAAGTGGAGATGTTTGACCAAGATGCACAGCACCACATTTGATGAAAACCCAACACAGCATATCAGCCCAAATACTTCATACCAACTGTCAAGCACGGTGGTGGGGGAGGTGATGATTCAGACTTGTTTTGCAGCCACAGGGCCTGGGCGCCTTGCAGTCTTTGAGTCAACCATGAACTCCTCTGTATACTGTATTCTAGACTCAAATGTGAGGCCATCTGTCTGACAGTTAAAGCTCAGCCCAAATTGGGTCAGGCAACCGGACAACGATCCCAAGCACAGCAGCAAATCTACACCAGAATGGCTGAAAAAAAAATCAGTGTGTTGCATGGGCCCAGTCAAAGTCCAGACCTCATCCCCAAGAGAGCCGTGCATTAATGAATGCCTGCAAACCTCAATGAACTGAACAAAACATTGTAAAGAAGAGTGGGCCAAACCTCCTCCACAATGATATGTGAGACTGATAAAGTTATACAGAAAAAGATAAATTCAAGTTACTGCTACTAAAGGTAATTCTACAAGCTAATGAATCATGGGGTGTACTTTTTTTCACATGACTGTATGTTTTTTTCCAGAAAGAGCTCAGATAATGTTTGTGATGATGGCTTGGGAAATAAGGCATCATCCCACAAATATGTGGGTATCTGGGTGGAGGGTGGGGTGTCTTTTAAAGTCCATATTGAGCACTTAATAAAGAAATGAAAAGTTAGACTCTGCTTTTTATCACCAAATTAGGTCCTCTGCTTATTTGTTCTAGACTATGGTGACATTATTTACATGGATTGCCTCAGTGTATCCAGTGCACATCACTGTGTACTTTCCAATGTGATTTTATTAAACCCCAGGCATAGAAAATCCCAGTAGATCAGCAGCTTCTGGAACACTCAGACCAGCCCACAGCATTAAACTTTAACACGTTCAAAGTCACCTGTTTCCTTCATCCTGATGCTCTGTTTGAAGTTCAGCATGCCATCTTGACCTCATCCGCATGAACACATGCACTGAGTTGCATATACATATGCCTAACGAAGTGGCCGGTGGTCGCACACGCTCTAAGAAGAAAGATGCTCCATTTTGTCGCTGTTTCCATTTGTTTTACAGACGATGAATTAACTGAGAAAAGTTGCAGCACTCTCCTGATTACTTTCCCCCACTTCGTGATCTGTAGTAACCCTTTTTTTCCGCTCTTGCGAGCTCGGTGCAGATGCGCGCAGAGGTTTGGGTCGCGGAGCAGCCCCTCCTAACGCGCTGTGATTCTGCAGCCTGCAGCAGTCTGGGGTCAGCCGCTGCATCTCCGATCGGCTCCTTCTGCAGCGAGCCTGAAGCACCCCCGGAATTCCCTCCTGCTTCGTCCTTTCGGGGTCCTCAAGCTGCGCTCCCGCTGCTCCGAGAGAGGGGCCACTTTTTGGCAGAAAACGGTGCCAGTGTGCGCTCGCGCTGCGTGCTGGACTCTGGTGGGACCATGAGACCTGAAGCTGTTTGGAAACTTCTTTTCTGTGTTGCCCTTTCACTGCCTAACGCTCACACAGGTAAGCTCCTCTAAGATAGCCACACACACACACACACACACACACACACACCATGTGTGATCATTTCAGTTGCACTAAACCAAGCCTTTTCTGTTCAAACACCTATGGACTGTTCTCTGACCATGAGGATGAATGCCAAGTATAAAACAAACAACAACTACATTTGGATTAAAAAAACAAAACAAGTTAGAGCTTTGTGAAATGAAGAGAGGCGAGATTTCTTGATTAGGTTTTGTTTCTCTGTCAAAAGGAGGCTGACGTGGATCAACCTGTCAGCCAAGAAGACATAACAGCATAATGCAGTTGTGTCTTCCCACCCACATGACATGCAGTGGATACAGAAAATGAAAAACTGGCCTGAAAAACGAGGCCAGGATAAATTGTTTTAAAACTTCTTCCACCTTTGATGTGACTTATAGTGTGCACAATTAAACTGAAAAAGAAACAAATCAGTTAGGTGGAAATATAAAAACTAAAAAATGTATAATAAAGTGATTGCATAAGTATGCACACCCTAAACTAATACTTTTTGAAGCACCTTTTATTTAATTACAGCATTCAGTCTTTTTTGGTAGGAGTCTATCAGCATGGAACATCTTGACGTGGCCAATATTCGCCCACTCTTCCTTGCAAAAGTGCTCCAGATCTGTCAGATTGTGAGGGCATCTCTTGTGCACAGCCCTCTTCAGGTCACCCCTCATGTTTTCAGTTGGATTTAGATCTGGGCTCTGGCTGGGTCATACCAAAACTCAAATTTTCTTCTTCTGAAGCCATTCTTTTGTTGTTTTGGATGTATGCTTGGGGTCATTGTCGTGCTGAAAGGTGAAATTCCTCTTCAGCTAGGAGGCGTGTGAAGGCTTTGCCAAAACTGACTGGTATTTGGAACTGCTCATAAGTTGCTCCACTTTGGCTACAGCCCCAGTTCCAGCTGAAGAAGAACAACCCCAAAGCATGATGCTGCCACCACCATGCTTCACTGTGGGTATGGTGCTCTTCTGGTGATGCGCAGGGTTGTTTTTGTGCCAAATGTTGCTTTTTGAATTGCAGCCAAAAAGTTCAACCTTGGTTTCATAAGACCATAGCACGTTTTTCTGTGTAATCTTAGGACACCTGATGTATTTCTTTTTTTGTGTTTTTGCAAAATTTAGGTGGGCCTGGATGTTCTTGTTAAGAAAAGACTTCCATCTTGTGACCTTACCCCATAGTCCAGACATATCGTGACTAGATTGTTGTCACATGTGCTACACAACCAGTACTTGCCAGAAATTCCTGCAGCTCCTTCAGTAATGCTGTAGGCCTCTTGGCAGCTTCCCTGACCAGTTTTCCTTTTGTCTTTTCATTGATTTTAGGGGGACGTCCAGTTCTCGGTAACATCTTTAGCTGCAGGACGCAACTGAGTAACTGTCAGAAAAATCCCACCAGCACAGCCAGATTTTCTTTGGGGTTAGTCAGAGTCACTCTAATTGATGGCGAGTGTGTACTCCAAAAGACTGAATGCATTAATTAAAGCAAAAGGTGCTTCAACAAAATATTAATTTTTGGGTGTGCACACTTATGCAACCAACTTGCTGTACATGTTTTTTGTTTTCTATTTTCCCCCTAACAGATTTAACAGATTTGTTTTTTTCAGTGAAATTGTACAGGTCATAGGTCACATTAAAGGTGGAAAAAGTTTTGAACTGACCTGTCGAGGTCTCATTTTTTTTACATCAGAAAAATCTGGTGTTTTAACAGGTGTGTGTGTGGACTTCCTGTATCCACTGTAGTTAGCTCTCAGGCCGCCCCCTGGTGTGGACTCTCTGAGTTCATGTTCAGGTGACGAGGACTGTGGTGACCAGGACAGTCAGCTCTGAAAGCGCTTGCCTTCTCTTTCAGCGGCTTGTTTGTCTGTCGCTACTGTGCAGGCTCTGTCAGGATATTCCCTTTCACTTGACCTCTCAGGCCAGGAACCTTAACTACAGTGCCCAGAAACAGAGGCTGGTTCTCATTGGTTACAGTTTTTTCTCCCCCCTTTCTCTCTTCTTTCCTTTATTGTCGGCTTCGGTGTAGATTTCAGGGGGGTGCACAGGGGACACGTCCTCCCAAATGTTTAAAACACACATTAGTTCCCCCTTTTAAAACATGAAAGAAGCAAAGTACTTACTTACACAAACTTGTATATGTTGAATTTCATCTGGTGCCTTCTTCATTACATATGCTTTATAGACTTCTTAAGACTTCTTAACCAGGACATGCAGCCACAGCTTTAACTGATAATAATAATAAGACTGAACTCTTAGTATTTTACATCCATTACATTACGTCACTCACTCACCTTTACAACATTTACGTCTTTATTACACCCCTACAATCATCACACAGCATACTGCGCTTTACATTTAGACAGATAATTGCATTCTGTTCACACACACTCTACAGAGATCATTTATAATCATGTTTATTTTTTGATTATTTTATTCTATATATATTTATCACTTTTTCTCTCTATAGGTATTACCTGTAGATTGGTCTATTTTATATACTTCTCTAACTTATTTTATTGCTATCTCATGTATTTATGGGGTTTTTACATATTAAATAAACTTTATATGTGTGTTATAAATATGGTCAAACACAATGGTAATGCAGATAATCAGGCTTAAAACTTGACTAAAGTACTGTTATTAGTTGAGTTTTATTAAGTAATTTAACGTTAAAAAGATTTCATCAAGGGGCAGCACGGTGGTGCGGTGGTTAGCACTGTCACCTCACAGCAAGAGGGTCCAGGTTCAATTCCAGCAGCCTGCCAGCTTGGGCCCCTCCATGTAGAGCCTGACTGATGATTCTAAGTTGACTGTAGTTGTGAATGTGAGCCTGGCAGCTAGGGAAGGACTGTCAAGACAGGATTGTCTTGTCTTTAGGGTTTTTCCTCATCAGTCCTCAGTTCCTGATCTTCACCATTCGATGTGCCACTATGAACTGATAGTCATAGTTTTCATGTCATTATTTTCTGTAAAAAACACCCTCATATGCAGGAAGTTAGAATCCAGCCAGAATCAAGCTGCTTTACAAGGCAACCCTACCTTAGCTATAAGTATTAGAGACCACAGTGCACGAGCAATCAAAGCCTGGGCAAAGGCCCTTCATGCTATGTTGGCTCAAGCTATCCAGAGTCTGATTTAGTTTGTTATCAACTTTGAGATTCACTTTGAAATGTTTCTGTTGAACACAGCCCTGCAGGAGAGTTGATGCTTAATATCTGGCCAGTGGGAAGCTCTCCATATACACCATTTGATCATAGCTCCTGACACTCTTGGTGAGCATCCAGTGCTTATGTTGTCTCTCTGGCTGTACTTGCAGTGCTTCCTCCAGAGTGTGCACCGGGAGGCCACTCGATCCTCCAGAACCCCTACCGCAGCACCACCTTCAGCTCCAGCTGGCTGCAGCAGTCGGCCCTGCAGGACTTCATCTGCGACCACTCCCTCACGCCGGGCTGGTACCAGTTTCAGATTTTTGACAAGCCAGCCAGTATGCCCACCCAGTGTGTGGAGGTAAATGATGCTTGCAAAGATTTTGCAAAGACAGGGAGCTCTGTCTACAAATATTGTGTGTGTCTCTCATATATTAACTCTCAGGAATACTTATTATTCCTGTAAAGAGCCATTCTAGTTGTCTGTATTCAGTGTGAGTGTGTGTGACAGTAAACTTGAATGCACAGAATAAAGCGCTCAGTGAATGTGTGTGTGAATGAGTGAATGAGGCTTGCAGTAAAAAGTGCTTTGAGTCTTCAGAGTAGAGAAATACCAGTCCTTTTACCACTCATTCCATCCATCATCTTTCTAAGGAACATTAATTTCCTTTTTATTTGAATGTCTCATCATTTAGCAGACTCCTAACATTGTTTGATTTATATAATCCAGCACAGTCGGTATACTGTAACACCAGTTATATTTAAATTAGAAGAGTCTGTTTTGCTCAATTCCGACTCCATATTTTTATTCATGGTTTCTGTTAAAGTAGATTTGCATGATTCAAAGTTCAGAATAATTATTGATCTTATACTCACTTTGTGTGTCCCCTGTTGCGTAGTGGTTTGCGCTTTCGCCTTAAAAGCGAACGGTCCCTGGTTCGATTCCAGGTGGGGACACAAGCCCCCCCTTACCATGGAGAGCTGCATCAGGAAGGGCATCTGGTGTAAAATCTCTGCCAAATTACCAGTGGGGATTAATCCACTGTGGCGCCCCCCTTTGGGGAGACTACAAGGGAACAGCCGAAGGTATATTAGCCAAAGATTATTTTGATTCAGTTTATGTACCCTCACAGCTACCAAGAGGACAGAGCGCCAAATAACCCAAAGCCCCTCTATCTATCCACTGTCTGAAACAAGCCCCTTCCTTTGAGCTAACTTCTTCTGATTGGCTGCCTCTCTTAAACAGGTGGGTGGAGCTGCTGTTTGCCTGAGATGACCATATTAGGGATATCCACTCTTATTGACATCATTCGAATTCAAGAGTTGAAAAGTTTGAGGCCTGAGCTTTTGGCTCACCGGGGTTACTTGAACTTCCATTGAACTTACTATCTGAAACTTTGGCATTGTTAATATGAGCTTTGACTATTATGATAGAAAAACTGGAAAGCATTACAGGAAACATTTACTGATAATGAAAAATCTACATTTAACACTGATGTGCTAATTATTTCCATTATCGTATATGCCTGAATTAAATCATGTGTCGGCAAATACTGCAGCCAAAACTTGAAAATGGCTTTGGCTACACTTGAAACAATCTGGTAAAAATTAAATATACATAGGTATGAAAACACAGCCACAGTCCCAGAGCAATTTGCTAAGATCAGCATATGCTTGTCTTAACCTTTCTAAAGTGGAGTTCGGGGAATGACTAGTCCATCACTGGAGGTAAGGTTGCCAAGGTCCTTGAAACCCCTGGGGTGGATGAGAGTTGCTTCTATTTCCTTAAGGCTGCGGAGCAGTGCTGGTTGACATGCTTCTACAGCATAACTTGAAAGTCCAGGATGGTGCCCTTGAATTGGCAGACTGGGGTGGTGGTTCCCATTTTAAAAAGGAGGACTGGAGGGTGTGTTCCAACTTCAGGGGATCACACTCCTCAGCCTCTACGCCAGTGAGTCCACATGTTAGTTGAACCTCAGATTCGGGAGGAACAATGTGGTTTTTATCCTGGTCATGGAATAGTGGACCAGTTCTTTTTCTGGGCCAGTTCTTGTTTGAGGGTGCAGGAGTACAAGGTATCTGATCTCTGCACAGTGGTTGTGACAGCTTGATTTGCATCGTCAGCATTAACTTGGACTCGTTTCCCGTGGATGTTGGACTCTGCCAGGGCTGCCCTTTGTCACTGATTCTGTTCAGAACGTTTATGGACAGAATTGACAACCAAGGGGCAGAGGGTGTCAGATTTGGCGGTCTCAGGATCTCATCTCTGCTTTTTGCAGGTGGTACGGTTCTGTTACCCCCAGCTTGCACTAGTGTGAGAAGGGGCTGTGATGAGAATGTTTCTGACATGTCCTACTGAAAGGAGGCCCTGGATGGACCCAGGATGCACTGGAGCGATTATATCTCTCAGATGAGTTGGGAACGCCTCGGTATCCCCCTGAACGAGCTGGAGGAGTAGGTGGCTGGGACGAGGGAGGTCTCGGCATCTTTGTTTAAAGTGCGACCTGGACCCAGATAACAGCAGGAAATGGATGGATAGTGTCACAGACTTGGAAGTTGACCTCTGTTACAGGCCATGCAAGTTTCTGTCTTATTTAATTTTTTTGTTCCAGGTGCAGTGCAGTAGTATATGTGTCTTTGATTTAAAATATAATCAGA
Organism: Etroplus canarensis; assembly: GCA_015106775.1. Taxonomy (NCBI): domain Eukaryota; kingdom Metazoa; phylum Chordata; class Actinopteri; order Cichliformes; family Cichlidae; genus Etroplus; species Etroplus canarensis. The sequence continues at coordinate 6,084 of VUQH01080220.1, read as the reverse complement.
TGAGTCCGTCAAATCTTTGAGCCCCCTTCCATGTCCTCATTAGTAAACTCTGAGGTGATCTGTCTGTCGCCACTTGAGTTGTGCTTATGTGTGTACATATGTATGAAGGAGAGTGCAAGGAGAGCTGGAATGTGTCTCATTTCCTGCGGGCAGCCTGCAGGATCCATCAGAAGTGCCAGCCTCCTTCTACCTTCCCATGGCATCGCTGCTCTCCCAGGGTGATGGATAACTACAGGAGTGGGCAGTGGAAGGAAGAGAAGATCGCCGCGAACATGTGTTACATAACAAGGCGAATAAATGGCTAGATATGTCAGGCCAAGGACTTTTTAAAAAGGAGAATTAAGTGCAACAAACTATAATCTTCTCAAATATTATCTTTTTTGACATTTTCAGAATTTAGCTCAATTTTTCCAGCAGAGCTGAGCTTAGGTTGTAGCAATTTTTGCTTACCATCAATTTCTTTGAGTCTTTATCACTCTAAACTAAATTTAGAAGTTTTTATTTTGGAAAAAAGAAATAATTTCATCTATTCAGGACGATTTGTTTTTGGAACAGAATGCCCATAATACACTTTCCACTCCCTCTGATTCCAAACATCCAGGTGAACCACTGTGGGACTCAGGCTCCGGTGTGGCTGTCTGTGGGTGAAGGCGAGTCCCTGCCGGGGCCTCTGGAGGTCAGACAGCTGACAGCCTGCGCTGCCTGGCAGTTCTTCCCGAGCAGCAGCAAAGACTGCTGCATGTTTCGCATCCCAGTCACCGTCCGGAACTGTGGACAGTTCTATGTTTACCTGCTGCAGCCCACGCAGGGATGTATGGGATACTGTGCACAGGGTAAGTCACTTCAGCAAGTTATCCATGACTCTGATATAAAGTATAATCCTCATGTAAATAGACCAACGCCAGAATATTCTTGAGAGCACTGCTCCATCCCTGACAGGTTTAATCCTCAGCTGAACGAGTGATTTTCTTTATTGTGAGGATGAATAAATATATTAGACGGCATTATCATTTTTCAATAAGGAGAGATCATTTTCAAGTACAGGACAATTTTTATTGGTGTACAGAGTCATGAAAGTATTTTGGCAATGGGTTGAATCGACAAAACAGAGCAGACAAAGCAAAGTATCACAAAGGAAGGAAACAGAGCAGGACTCTGGAGTCTAGATACTGGTGGTTTGGGAGTTTGGGAGAAGGAAGGTTGCACAAATAAATGAAAGGAAATGAGATTATTAGATGAAAGAGATGATGACAGAGTTTAGAGGAGGAAAGCACAAGTGACAAAATTGGAGTAGAGCAGTAGAATAGGTAAAACACCCAGTAAATCAGACTTGAACACAGATCTTCCTTATTAAACTTTTCCAAAACTTTACATGAATAAAGGATCACAAAGAAGATATAAACGTAACATGTTGTGATGGCTTTATGAGGGTGTTTTTTTATGTTTGGGTTCACTCTTGGGTTCACTCTTTCTTCTCAGCAGATGTTGAACCTTCATTCTAGTTCATTCCAGAAGTGTTCGATGGGGTTGAGGTCAGGGCTCTGCGGAGGCCAGTGAAGTTCTTTCACACTAAACTCATCCAGCCATGCTTTTATGTACCTTGCCTTATGCACTGAGGCATATTCATAATAGAACAGAAAAGGACCTTCCCCAAACTGTTCCTCAAAATTTGAAAGCATGTAATTGTCCAAAATGTCTTGGTGAGCTGAAGCATTAAGAGTTCCCTTCACTGGAATTAAGGTGGCCCTGGCCAATCCCAGAAAAATAACCACAGCATTTAGTCAAAAACATTCTCCTGGCATTCACCAAGCTCAAACTCATCTATCAGACTGTCAGATAGAGAAGCATGATTCATCACTCCACAGAACATGTTTCTACTGCTTCAGAGTCCAGTGTCGGTGTGTTTTCCACCACCTCATGTGATGCTTGGCATTGTGCTTGGTGGTGTTAGGCTTGCATGCAGCTGCTCAGCCATGGAAACTCACACCATGAAGCTCCCGGCACACAGTTTTTGTGCTGATGTTAATGCCCGAGGAGGTTTGGAACTTTGACTTTCTGTCATTTTAGGGGATCTTCCACTTTGTGACTGAGTTGCTGTGGTTCCACTTTGCAATAGTACCATTTACAGTTGATGGCGTAATATCTAGTAGGGAAGAAATTGCAACTTACTTGTTGCGTCCTGTCACAGTACTATGCTTGAATTCAGTGAGCTCTTTAGAATGACCTGTTTTTTCACAAATATTTGTAAAGGCAGACTGCATGGCTTGATTTTCTACACTTGTGACAACAGGACTGGATGAAGCAACTGAATTCAGTGATTAGTTCAGTGATTAGTGTTATTGATTGGCCCAATGCTTTTGTCCATGTAGCATATATGCCGATTTTGCCCTGTGTCTCTTTGACATGTAAGCAGCTCTTCGCCGCTACGTTTGGCATAGCATCTTGTAGCCAAGCAGCAACTTTTAGAGTATCAGTTCTCAAACTTTTCTTTGTCATGTCCCACTTCAGAAGCGTGCGTGTGAGAAACGTGCCCCACACCCTGCAACACAATTTTAAAAATCACAATAATAAAAAGGATCCACATGAAATTTCACTCAAAAAAAGGTGTGTGTCATCAGTGTGGTAACAGCAGCAAATCCCAGTTTGTTTCTTGTTCATCTAAACTTTAAAACTTTTAAAACCTCACCTGTATGGTCTGGCTTTTTTATAATGTTTCGTAATGCCTAAGAATTTTACTCTTGGCTTCTTTTATTTCTTGCATTTTGTTTGCATTTGTTCTTTTTTCGTTCATTTAATGCCTTTTAGAATGTTTTAATGCTGATATTCTTGGGGGAAATTCTGTGAAGCACCCTGTTACTCTGGTTTAGAAAGGTGCTATAGAAATAAAGTTTATTAGTAGCTGTTATTATGTAGTGTAGTGGTTTAGCACATTCACTTTACAAGCGAAAGGTCCCTGGTTCGAGTCCCTTGGGGAGATTACAAGGGAGCGGCCGAAGGTGCAATTAATTATATAAATACGGGTATGATTGCGTTATTATTATTATTGTTTGTTCATAATGGTAAAATGTCTTCCAGTTATTTCTCTTCTAGTTTGTAGTCACACTGAAAATGTATTGGCATAAAATTAAAGTAATAAAAAAGAAAGGAATGAAAGACAGTGTGGGCTTTAGTTCTTGGATTTTTACATTGCAGACTCATTTGTTATTAAAAAATGAATTATTTTATTATATACACAACAACAGCAGCACTTGTAAACTTTTAATTTCATATATTTATACCCTATTAGTAGCTCACAATTTTAACACCCCCACTTGACCTGTGTTTTCATAAATCATCAACTTCTTTCAAACAAACTAATCTTTTAGAAGACTACAGCATACATCTTGTCTGTGATGCATGACTTTTGTTAATGTATTGGTGTATATTTATCAGTCTCCTATCTCCCTAACAGAGCCGTCAGATGTTTTATCCACGCCCTCGCCGATGTGCGGCCCGGACGAGGTGAACGTCGGTGGAACATGCCAAAGTGAGGACCCTGCTGCTGCGTTTACAGCCTTCACTTGTCTCCTCGTGTTAGGTCAAATAACAAAACATTCACAAGGTCGTGGAGTTGCCATGTGGTCAGGAATGCACCACCGCCCCCCTCCCCCCTCATCGCTCCTCTTAATGAGCTGAGCATGTTTCCCGCCGTCCACCAGGCCCTGTCTCCATGGTGACCTAGGTTGTGAATTATGCCAAAGCAGATTTTAGGAAGGAGACGGGGGGAAGGTTTGATTAGAGATTCAGTTTAAGTTGCTTCAAATAAAGAGATCCGTGTTATTCTAAAGCTGAGTATTTTATGGTTAGAACTGCCGAATGAATTCATGTTCCGCAGCTCACGCTCCTTCTTAATTCTTGGTTGATGGTGTAGTTTTCCAGAGTGGGACGTCTGTAACGTGCCTTCATCACTTACATGCATCTGATGTGACTGATTGAGGACAAAAAGACCCCACAAAAATGCGAGTCTAAAATGTTTATCTGAAAAGAATCCCAAGCCTTAGAAGTCTTCATGCAGCCTCTCAGTTCATCTCCTGTCTGAAATAGGCCGTGTTAAATTCATCCACCTTCTGACTGGCTGAAAGTTGAAACGTGAGGTGGGTGGGGCCTGAGATGACCTTGTTAGGGATATCAGATATCAAGAGTTAAAAAAAACTGTCAGCCTGTATGCCCACATGATGTGTGGAGGTAAGTGATGGTTTCTGTAAAATATTTTTCAAAGAAAATGACATCTGGCCATGTCCCTCTCATATATAATATCTCAAGTTTATGTAATCATGCTATACAGAACTATTCTCTTGTTTTTATATGATTACAGATCATTAATCAATGTACTGCATATTTTTACACTGCATAAGACCTAAAACGCTCATTTCCAACCTTGTTTTCACCTTGAATTCCACTAAAGTGGCTTTGCATGATTCACAGTTCAAAAATAATCCTTTTTAGCTCGTCCAGCAGATGTCTGTCTATCTGGCTGTCCATCCAGAATTTACAAGAATCACTATCCCTCCTCAAGTATTGGTCAGATTTTAGTGAAACTTGCACACAATGATCTTCTAACAGCCCAAACTGTACTTAAGGTGGTTTTATGGGCACTTTTTCCATTTTCACAAGAATCTCTACTCCTAAGAGGATCGTAAGATTAGGTCAGATCAAGAATTAGGGCCATGGCATAATCGTAGCATTGGGATCAGCATCCTGTAATAGGGCACTAACCTGTTTTAAGAGCGGTCCTCTTTGTTGACTCCTACATTAGGAAGACGTGATTGGGGCTTTCCTGTCACTATTATGGTAACATCAGTAATATGACATGCTGATGTATTCACAGATTTTAAAACCGTGAGAATTATTATGTTGATATAACTGCCTCTTCATTTCAATGCACAGATATTAATTTTCCAGTTTCTTGCAAATGTAGTTTTCCCTATTTGCTCATTAGGCCTCATTCATCTGCTTTCTCTTTCTGCTTCTCCCCATCAGCCAACCATCCTCCCACTCCGTCTGTGCCGGTGATTGTCTCAGAGGCGGTAGGTAATGCCATCTACCTGAAGTGCAGCTTTGAGAGCAGATCTAACAGTTCCCTGGGTCATGTGGTAGCCTGGTCTCGCCTCTCACCCGAGGGCAGGAAGGAGGAGCTCAAACAGGAGACCACCATCCAGACCTCCGCTTTTATCGAGCTGGACGGCTTCAACCTCCGACTGGGGGACAAGGTGTGCATTTGGGTGAACAAGCTTTTTAATTAGCTTAGAGGTGCCACTGTACACTCACGGCCACTTTATTAGATACACCTCGCTAGTACTGAGTCGGACCCCCTTTTGCCTTCAGAACTGCCTTTATTCTTCATGGCACAGATTCAACAAGGTGCTGGAAACATTCCTCAGAGATATTGATCCATGCTTTAGATATTAACAAGCAGTTAAGCAGATGTACCTAATAAAGTGGCCGTAAGTGTACTTAAATCCACAGTGGATTTAATGGTGGAAAGTCACAGTAACAGCCTCAAATAATTATTTTGTAGTTATCATACCAAATCTGTTGCTCATGAAATAATTGTCTTACTTTGTTACCGGGCAGGTCTAAGGGGAGGGGCAGTAGCCCCTCCTGAAATATGAAGCAGGTCTGGATCCCTCTTTTCAGTGAAAAACAACTTTCTCCTCCTCAGTGCTTCACTGTATATATGTGACTGTGAAATTTCAAGTAATGTTACATACAGTGAAAGCTTTTGATTTAATTACAGATGGAAAGCAAAATATTGTGATTGTATGATAAAAAATATATTAGACACTGCTATTTAAATCTAAAATCTAAAAGGCCACTCAGCCAGGAAGAAGGCTTTACTCCAAAAGCAACATAAAAAAAGCCAGATTACAGTTTGCAAATGCACACAGGGACAAAGACCCTAATTTTTGGAGACATGCCCTAACTGTTTGGCCATAATGACCATCGTTACATTTGGAGGAAAAAGGGGGAAGCTTGTAAACCTGAGAACACCATCCCAGCTGTGAAGTATGGGGGTGGCAGCATCATGTTTTGCTGCAGGAGGAA